>CAUYSK010032991.1:0-39295 GCA_963575035.1 Avahi laniger
GCCTCAGAGACCCAATTTTCCAAGGCCGCCAGGAAATTCCTCAGATCCCTATGTGACCACTGCCTGACCCTGAACCCGTCCTGTCGTGGGGGGTGACAGGCTGATGCCAGGCTCTACTCAGATGCCCACCGTGGTCAGGTGTGACCTTGACGGAGAGTCTTTAGAAATGGGGACTCGTCCTTCACTCTCTCGGGCAGCTGCACTGACTCAGAGTCCTCCAGGACAGAAGCCACACCCTCTGGCGGAGTCCCTGGGAAAGCCAGAGTCGATGAAGGTGCCAGGCAAAGTGGTCCCTCCCCTCAGAACTTGCCCGAGCTGGCCAGGCATGGCCCGTGCTCCAACTCCTGACCACTGGGGACAGTCCCGTGAACTGGAGGGTTTCGGGCTTGGGGGACAGCAGTCCGGCAGTGCAGGGTTTCGACAGAGCCTCCGTCTGGAGGCCGCCCGAGCCAGTCACCATAATTCAAGGAGTATTGCCTTCAAGCGGCAAAGTAGAGTGAAATCTCAGATAATATCCTGTGCATATAGTTACAGCAGATCCGATCTTAATTGTTGTAAAGATTTTTGTTATATATAAGCATATATACACACATAATTAAAGTATATACATGTGGCTTCTATGTAACATTTTCTTTAAAGGAAGAATTCCTCAGCCTTAACAAAGGAAAATTCAAAATCACCGTTATATTTAAATTGCCTATTTATTAATTTATTTACTTTTCATTCATTCATTCAAGAAACAGCTGTAGCACTTTCAAGGTGCTGGGCTCTATTCTAAGGGTGTCACAAATATAAACTCATTTCTCATTTCATCTTTGCACCCATGCCAAGAGATAGGTGCTGTTGTTGTCTCCATTTTGAAAATGAGGAAACTGAGGCACAGGTGCAGTCCAGGCTCTGGTCTGTGGCTGGTGGCCTTCCAGCCCACGTTGTCTGGCTGAGACTTCACGGCCATTGCCTGGGACAGACCTTTCTGGCAGCTCTCCCTCCAGGTGCTTGAGGCCCGGGGACATACTTCTTCCTTCCTGTCCACTATAGGAGGTGACTCCACCCTGTGATCTCCGGGGTCCCAGTCAGCGCTGACGTCTGCGACTCTGAAGTCAGAGGCCCGGCGGCTTGACTCACTGTGCATTTGACACTGTGATGGCCGGCGAGAAGGTCACAGGGTGGGGATCCAGGGATTCAGAGACCTGCGGCAGATGTGGGTGCCAGGCCTCCGGCTCGGCCCTAGACATCCCTGTCGTGGCCAGGTGGCTATTGGATGGCAATGGGCATGGGCCACTGTGGAGCATCACGACCTGAATCAGCTGTGACAGAGCTCTTAGAAGGTTTGCATCCTGTCGCCCGTCCGCTGGGATCGGCAGACAGCAACGTTATGCTTTATCCGAACTTCCGCCCACCACGGTCCTGCTTCCGTTTCGCTGTTGTGTGTGTTGAGCGACCCCTAGAAATAAGAGATGATTTACTAACTGCTAAGTAGTCAGTCGTAGTCAGAAGTCATCTGAGATTTTATTAAAAATTATAACCAATTTTATGAACGTAATGAAATAGAGAATAAGTACAGAATCAATAAATGTCTTAGCCATTTCTCCTGTGTAAGAGATCACTTATATTACCGTTGGCTGCCTTACTGGGGGGTGGGGTGGGAAGATTATCCTTTTAAGAAATAAAAAAAAAGCTTTTAAGTGACTGTATTTTTAAAGGTTATAATGGAAAGAAATGTCTTAAAATAACTTTTACGTATTAATCCAAGTTTTTGTGATGTTACTGCAATACACAGTTTCACAGAGGATGGTTTTTAACCTAGACAAACATTGTTCTATTTTCTGCGTGACTCCGGGGTGATTTAAGGAAGAGGGTTACAGGGCTAGATAGAAGAGAATTGGAGAAAAAGAGAAATTTAACTTTTTCTCTTTAGGCTGAAATCTCTTCCGTGGTGCAGGGATCGGGCTGGGCCTATGTCTGCAGGAATCTCTCACGCGGCTCCTGAGACCTTACACAGGCTCGCTCTGGCTCTAGGAACCGGGCTGAGGGAGGAGCAGGAGGGAACATGTAACGTGTCCTGTGGGGCCGGGCTGCACAAAACGGGAGACTAGAGTGTGGACAGGGGATGGCATGTGGACAGAGGTTCCCATGTGGGGAAAGCTTCGGAGCAAGAGCAGCATTTGTGATGATAATACCATTCAAGTGGAAAGTGTTCCACTGCCCCCCAAGAGCTGAGCCTTGGAGCTGGATATTCAATAAGGAGACTAAAAATTAAAATGTATGTATATACACACATATATATATGATAGAACATGAAAAGTGCCGCAGAAGAGTGTGATGAGCAAGAGGGCCATGGCCAGCTGGGATTTGGTGAGCCAGGAAATTGTTCACAGACAGGACGAGGACCTGAGGGGTGTGCAGTGGTTTGAAGGGTGAGGGGGGTAGTCAGGAAAAGGTATTCCACCTTCAAGTCTAAGCACCGAGGACTGATCTGTAGAGAAGTGAGGGAAGGGGCCATTGATCCTTCTGGCAACTGCTGGGCGCCGAAATTGGAGTTAGACTGAAGGAACGCCATGATTCTGCAATTGTCCTTGTTCCTTCCCCATTCCCTCTCTCCTTTTCTTTCCTTCCTCTGAGCCAAAGCTGGAGACCAAATCCTCATTGCATGGGAATGGGGCAGTTCCCTGCTGTCTTCACACCCTGTGTGGTCGCCTCTCACACTGTGCCAAGATTGGTCTGTGGGACCCATAGCCTGTGGCAGAAGTGATGGTGTGTCACTTCAGAGATTAGGTTATAAAAGACTATGATTCCATCTCGAATGTGCTCTTCCTGTCTCAGATCCCTTGCTCTGGGGGGGCCAGCTGAGCCACTGTGTCAGGAGGAACACTCAGGGGAGTGTGTGACAAGGAGTGGAGCTCTTCTACCGAAGGCTTGTCAGGAGCTGAGTGAGCTCCTAAGTCAACCGCATGAGTGAGCCTGGAGTGGGACCTTCCTCCCTTCCCTTCTTGGGTCTTCAGATGAGACTGTAGCCCCAGCCAACAGCTCAACCGAAACCTCCTGAGAGTCCCCGACCAGAACCAGCCCACCAAACTGCTTCCAGATTCCTGATCCAGAGAAATCTGATATAATAAATGCTCATTGTTTTAATTTGCTAAGATGTGGGATGATTTATAATACAACAATAGGTAACTAATATAAATACCTTCTCTTATTTTCATTCACTTTCCTGTTCCTACTCTCTGAAGTCTACATTGGCTGCTCAGGAATGCGGCTGCTTGAAATATTGGCCTTAGATTTGTGCAAGGTATGCCTGGTCCCAGGCTTTACTGAGTCCTGCTGTGGCCTTTCTGCTGTCATGCCTCTTTCTATGCACTGAGAATCTGCAGGGCCAAGAGGACTACAGCCTACATTGCCTGGTGTCCCCCACATAGTAACTATGCAGGTACCCCCAACCTGCTTCTGGGACCTGGCGACACCATCCCTGGGCGACACCCACTCCTGAGGGTGATTTACACTGCTAGTGCTAAGCCCAGGTCCATGGGAGGCAAAGGATGAGTGTTCCTGTGGCTGTGGGAAGATCTGGGATACGTGGGCCAGGGCATCCCATGAGTGCTCACGGGGTGACGTGGTGTGGGCTGGTGATGGGACAGGAGAGAGGAGGGCACGCCACAGGGCTGGGGCTGACTCTTCCTTAACATTCTGGCAAGAAACTCTGAGAATTCTCAATTCCAACTGGGTCTTCCAAGTGATAACGGAGACGTATTTGTCAAGGGAGGACACAATGGATTTTACTTAACAATTTGTTACTGTGATTTATGACCTTTAAATATTCAGACTTATGGAATATGGGCCTCTATCTTTCTTTTTCTGGGCTCTGTAAGTGTTAGAGTTAGTCCTGGCCACTTGATCTAAAAAGGGATTTGCAGAAAATAGTTCTTTGAAACCAGAATTAGTCTGCCTACAGGTAAGAAATATATTTCTACCTCTTAGAATCTGGGATAAAATGGAAATGAATCATGCTTGCATTTTTATCTTCAGCTCTATATCTCTCTACCTGGATAGGCAGCTTGGTATCTATTCATCCATCCATTCACCTATCTATTCATCTACCTATCTCCTTACCTATCTAAAAATGTATTTTTCTCTTTTAGGACAATTTTTTCTTCTGAGAAATGTTCTCTGCTATATATATAATTTTTATTTTCATGTAGCCACCTCATCTGTTTCCTTTAGGGCATTCTTCCTAGGGATTGCTTTTTAACATTGAGCTGGCCAGCCAAAGCTATTAGACACACTGGTGAATTTGTAGGATTATTGGATTTCTGAACTCAGTATCTCTGTCATTCCCAATTAGAAGAAAATTTCTGACTTCTCCACCATTTTTGATGCTGGAAAAATGCTTCCTTCCTGACTCGATCTCTTGCTGTGTCCTATTTCATACAGTTGCTGTGTTCCCGTCCAGGAGTTGACACATTTTAGTGGTAAAAGATGTGATAGGATCTATATTTCTGTTTATATTTTTTTGACTTGTGAAGCTCTTTGTCTCAATTATTTGTATGTGGTATTGTAGCCACTGGGGAAAAGATATAGAAAGAGAATTATTTTCTGTTCCAACTAGAACTGGGATCTTAAACATAAACCATATTGCATTTAAAAATGGCCCTCCAGTTTTATCACACTCACAGGCATCTTATCGCATTCTTGTGTTCTAATGAAATCCAAAAGACTGGCTGGCCATTAGTAAAATCAGTGACCATTAAACAACGCTCAGGTTACCTGACACATATCTTTCCTTCCCTGAAGTATTCGATAGCACCATTTTGGTAAATATGATACAGGAAAGCAATTTTCAAGTTATTTCCTGATATCTGAAAGCATTTAATAATCTACAAGCTCAAGATTATTTTGGAGTAGTTAATCAGTGTGTGTATGCACACATATGTATTAACTTTTTTTCTTTAAACTGATTTATTTTTTTCCCCCTGAAGTTGTCCCACACACCTTTTGGCCAGGTCACAATGGGTTTGTCTACGAGAAATGTCGGTTCTGAAGCAGTTGCGGCATCAGTCAGCCAGCACAGAGGGAGCGTTCCAAGTTATCAGCATAACTCTAAGAGACACGTTTATTTAATCCTGACTCGTAAGATTTAGGCCATCAAGACCCTCCTTCTCTTTTGCCAGCAGAGTAATTGCTACCACATTTAACTCTATGAACATGGTACCGTTTCCCTGCAATTGTGGTTAACTAAGGCGAAATCCGGAGACACACAGACCTTGGTTTCTGTGAGACGTACACGTATGTCATTGAAATATGAGCGCGCGCCTTTACAATGGTATCCTTTTAGAGAGCCAGGGTTGTCCGAGGCTCCTTGGAAGGGTTCTTAAAAGACTTTGGCAGGGCTGCAAACATTTTTTTTTTTTTTTTTAACAAAACCAGAGGAGTGGGGATACTGATTAGGGAACGTTAGAGGGAAACAGGTGGGGGTGGGGGGTTTTTTTTTTGTCAGGAATCTGGCATTATTCAGTTGAAACTATTTAGGCCCATTTTTAGGCAGGGGCCTTAGAGTCTGACCACATTCGAAACGCTCACCCTGTAAATGTCCAATTTGTTGGATGGGTTTCCAAGGGGAACGTCTCCAAAGTGTGGCAACTGACGACAATTATTTCATTGAGATCAAAGCTTTGATGCTCTGTCTGTTGACACCTGAGAACATTATCAGAGGGAATATTGAACTGTCAGCAGCAGATGTTAAAAGGAATCATTTACTAGGGATCCAGTGAATTATAGGAAGCTAAAAATACAATCGTCCGTTTTTAAAAAAAAAAAAAAACATTTTAAAACCGGCTTCTAAACTTCTAATAGCTTCAGTCTGGCCTTTCCTGCCGCAGCCATCCTGAATTTACAGTTACAATCGGGGCATTGAGTCGCCTCTCCCCCCACGGCGCCGTCGCGCGTTTCCTCTGTGGATGCCAGCGGGGCGGCCATTTCCACGTTCAATTCGCTACTCCTCTGAGTTTCCAAAAGAACCGTAACATTCAGGAAATAAACAGACACCACGGAGAGTACTTCTGCTCCAACATACACATGTGTATGACACCACATCTGTGTGATTGTATTTTTCTTTTGGAAATTTGGAAAACACATTAATAATAACTTAGCTCTTCCGTAAGTCTCAGAGTCCCCAGTAAACAGGCACGAATCCCTGCAGTGCCTGCATAAGGTCGGCTAAGTTTGTCCTCTGCTTAAATGTGCGGGGTAGGAAATTGAAATTGTCAGAAACTGCCTGTTTGATGAAGGGAGAGGGGAGGTTAGAAAGAAGAGCAGGGTCAGAGTGTCCGAGTCCAGGTTGGGAGGCTGTCACTGACGCTTCCATTCTACAAATATTTACTGAGCACATCCTAGGCGCCAGCTCCCGGGATGAGCAAAATCGGCAAACTCCCAGGTTTCACAGACTTCACACTCTAGTCGGGGTGACAGACATCAAATAAGTAATCACACAAACATGTATGTACAAACTGTGATAACTGCTATTAATATTCACAGGATACTCTACAGGAGCAAAACTAGGGAATCCGATTTAGATTGCCAGAGTCGAGGTGCATTCGGAGAACACCCACCCCTGGAAGTGACATTTAAATTGAGATGTGAAGTTGCAGTTGACCAGAGCGGGGAGAGGAGAGAACTTTTTGGCCAAGGGAAGGGCGTGTGCATGGGCCATGCTGTGGGGACGGCCGTGGCCTGTTGGAAGTCGTGGCTGGATCCAGAGTGAGGGATGTAGGGAGAGAAGGTGGAGGGCAGGGCCTGGGGGGACAGGAGGCTGGTTGTGAACGACAAGCCTGCCTCATGGAGAGACATTTTTCACCCTCCACAAGGAAGAGGACCAAACCTCCTTTCCATTTCTATGAAGGTTCTGATTCAACTTTGGAAAATAAAATGTCATTAAGGCAATTTAATAAAAATCTTTCTCTACTGAACCCAAACAGGAATTCACAACCCGTTGACATAAGTCACTTTGCAGAGTGTGCGGGTTGGGGACTTTGGCCTGTTTCAGTAATTCTGTGTCTGCTGTTGGTTGGACTACCGCAGCCCGAGAAGAAACAAGGCTCCTGTTGGAGTAGATCTTCTGTGAAGATTTGCAACAGACCTATTTCAGTTTTGTTTTGCTATACTTCCTTGTGTCAATAAAACCTCTGTCATGTCAATAAATCTCTATAAATATTCCTTCAGTTATTTTGAAATACACAGATTTTGGGGGAAAAAACCCACTACTTGCTCAAATCCTAGGGTTAAATGTCATTGTCAAACTTTTCAGAGATCTTCATCGAGACCAGCCAGACTCCAAGAGAGAAAGTAGGAATAAAATACAGCTCCACGAATCCGTCTCCCACCACTTTGGCGAGGGCCACTGAGAACTTGGCCAGATCACTTACGGAGAAGAAATCACTGAGAAATGAAGAGTGAAGTAGCAATCTGACCTTGGTTCTCTGAATTGTCTACTATGTGATGGGATAAAAGGAAATTTTATTCTGTCAAACTTCCTACCAAAATGATTTTTAAAGGGACACAACATTGGACATGAAGAACCGCTTTCCATTTGTCCATTTGACACGTATGCAGTCAGCGTGTGCTCTGTGCTACATACTGGGTCACGTTTTCTAAGGAACCCCTCCCTCACTCCCCCAAGAGAAGATTCCACTCTGCCTTTACAGAGCTTACAATCAAATGAGGACATAAAACCCAAGTTCTTCCACCGGAAGGTAGCGTTAGGGAAGTGTCACAGTGATAGTTCAGACACAAAGGGCAACGAGAGTTCAAAGGTTGTAGAGAGACTGTGAGCAGGGGGTCAGGAGAGGGTGGGGAGGCGGGCAGAGGGGAGGAAGGGCTGGCCACAGTGTCAGGTGAGGGGTCGCAGGCAGACGCAGAGAAGGGAGGCTCTGTGGTTGGGAGAGCAGCACCGAAGCCACAGTGAAGGGTAATGCTTGGGGGAAACCACAGTCTTATTTCATGAGGATGATGTGAGCCCACATTTTATTGGAAAATGACTTCTTGGGAATGAGGAATTAACTACTATAGATATAATGAATGGACTGTTGCGGGTAAGAAACTGGCAGATCAACAGTAAAGCTCTGGAAGGGGGACGGAAGGATGGGTGCCTCCAGGCCACGTCTTTGTTAATTTTACACACGTCTAAGGACTTCTTTCTAATCCTGAAAGTCACGCATGTGCAATACAGGACTAGGGAAATACAGAAATTATGAAGAACAAGAATAGCTCATAATCCTGCTGTTCTGAGATGACTTCTGTTAGCACAGCATCTGAGTCTGTTTACTTACATAGGCATGTGCATATCAATGCAGAGCCACACATGGTTTTTTTTAATGAAAAAAGGGTTCCTAGTACTAAAGAAAGCTTTTTTGTCATGTTTTATGCTTAATTATGTATTTTGAGCACCGTTTCATAGTCTGAAATGGCCTATGAGAATATTATTTGAATGGCTGCAGAGTTCTATCTAAAGACATGCCACAATTTCTTTAGTTGCTCTCATTTTGGTAAGCATTTATGTTACCTTCAGATTTTTGCTAATATGCGTAACCATGTGATAACTACCTGGAACATGATATTTGTTTTAAATCTCTTGTTTCCCTGGAATAAATTCCTAGATGTCTAATTACTTACAGTATAAACATGTTCCAGGTTTTTGGTGCATTGTACCAAATTGTCAGGGTCCACTGTTGACCCATTTATTCTTAGATGGGAGTAAACATTTCCTCATTTGGTAAGCTTGCTTCTGTCACTGGGATACATTTTTATGCTCTTCTCCCAATTTTCCAAACCAGAAATGGATACTAATGCCCAAAATGGTGAATATCTTTGTACTGATCACAGACCATAGAAAGAAGAAAACTACTTGGTGTGATAGATACACAATATGGTATATCCACACAATGGAATATTATTCGGCCACAAAAAGGAATGAAGTTCCAATACATGCTACAATGTGGATGAACTTGGAAACTGTATGCTAAGAAGCCAGACACAAAGGGTCCTATATTGTATGATTCCATTTATATGAAATAGCCAGAATAGGTAGACCCGTAGAGACATAAAAGAGGTTAGTGGTTGTCAGGAATGTGGGGAGAATCCTCTGGGGAGGGAGGAATGAGAAATGACAGCTGGTGAGTACTGAGTTTCCTTCGGGGGTGATGGAGATGTTTAGGAACTAGGTGGAGGTGACGATGATACAACATTGGGAATATGCTAAATGCCACCGAGCTCTATGTTTTAAAGTGATTGCAGTGGTAAATTTTATATTATGTAAATTCTATCTCCATGAAGGAGAAAAATTTCCTGGTGTGTACAATTGCTCAGGGAACGAGATAAGGGAACTTATTAGGGGTTATAAGGGTCCTCTTCATCTACTTCAGCTTATCCGAGAAGAAAAGCACATTCATTTTGGAAACAGAAGAAACTAGATCAATGCTTTGATTCCAGTAGATAACAATTACGTCTCTAGTAATTCTCCAGGTAAATTTAGAGAAAGCACACTTATTATAGCATTTAAGTTGTGTTCAAAGAGATTTTCTAATAAGACAAAATCTAGTTTTCTCAAAATATTTATTTTAAGACAGCCGGAGTGCCAACATTTCAATGTGATGGGGTACTATTCTGCATAAAGGTTACCTCCAGAGCCCATGTCATGGGCTTATTGAAGTTCATCTTTGTAAAACTGCTCCCTGGTTCTTGAATTGCCCATTTCATGAGGGAATGAGTTATTGACTATAAAGTTAGCTAGAGAGCTTCTCTGGGAATTAAAACCTGAATGTAAATTAATAATTAGCTCACCTGGCCTCAATTTTCAGAAGCAAAATATATTCGCACATCTCGGTAAGAGTTGCCAAGTAGCTTGCTCATTGGAAATTTCGTAATTATAGGAAAATGGCATTAAATCTTTTTCTCTCACTATCTCTGAGATCTAAGATTTTTTTATGATAGTTTTGGCTTCGGTTATGCATTAGAATCAGTGTTTCAGTGTTTCTGAATGTTTAAAGTTATTGATATAAAATAAAAATAGTATTTTGTCTGAAAAAAAGAATAAAGAAAAGTACCTCTGGAAAATTCCATCAGAAGGTAGCGATGGTGGAAATGAAATTTCCATTAGTCTTATTAACACAACCTAGGGGACTTTTGAAAGGTGTTTTAACAGAAAAATCTAACTCAAGAGACTTACAATTAAGCCCCAGAGATGAAAAAAATTAACTCACTCATCTTTATAGTTATAGATTTGTGATGGAGGAGAAACCGTCAGTGTCAAAGACGAGCCCTCCGCAAACAAGGACTGAGTCGTTCGTTCATTCAGTGAGTGCTTGCTGTGCAGAATCCACCTGCCTTGTCTCATGCTAAGTTCCATCGAGACAAAGACTATGTGAGACAGTTTTGACATCAGTGTTCTTGTTGAGAATGCAAAGTACATAGATTAGTAGTATTGATACAACAGATAGGAACGTGCCCTATAATTAGCACAGCAAATTCTACAGAAAGGGCAAATACACTTTCTTGCCGGGGAGATTTGAGAAGATTTCATGGAGCAAATGACCATGGCGTTGGGCCTTGGAAGGTAGATGGTTCTTTAATTGGCAAAAGTGAGGGAGGGTATTTTATGGGGGGGACACGGCCAAGTCTGCAAGGAGAGGAGTGGGCAGAAAGATCATGGTCTGCGTGAAGCATGCTGCCTGCTCCCACTGGAGTGGGGCCTCTGAAACAGCCTCGTGGGATGCGAGACAGACGGAGCAGGGAGGGGCACCAGAGCAGAAAAGCAGGATGGTGCGGGGTCACGGGGGGGGGGTCCTGAGGCTTCGGCAGGTGCTCGTCAGATTGGGCGTTCTGGATCTCGCTTCCCTTGTGGGGTCTGCTAAGGACACTTGCTGTTCCCTTGGTCAAACCACTTCGCTGCACTTGCCTCTCTGTCCCCTCTAACAAAAGCCGTTATGTGAAGGGATAAATATGACATATTCGAAGAGCACTTGGAAATCCTGGACTGAGAAGGCACTTCTTTTATTTAAAAACAGAACAAAGCACTTCTCATTTTATTTGGGGCTGTGATTCTGTGGTGAGTTGAAAGAAGTAAACTATTCTCTGGCAGAGAGTTCCCCTCCAGCATCTGATGACTTATAGCCTAACGAGGGAGAGCTACGTTGACACTTGGATAATTTCATCTCAAACACCTTTTATGGGGGGGCATGAATACACATTATTCAAACTGGATGGGGTGGCGAGATGCACATGGGATCCCAGAGAGGCTTCGGGGATTGGAGGAAGGAAGACTCTTGAGCAAGGGGAGGGGACAGGAACATCCGGAAGATGTGCCGAAGGCCACCTTGAGCCTGGGCAAGGAGGATGGTTGACCCCGAGGTGGCAGCAGGAAGAGCAGCAAAGCAGGTAGCCATCAGGATTGGGGCACTTTGCTTTGTTTGCAGGAAGGCTTCTATATAAACCATTCTGATTTATGGTTTAGTTTTTCCTTGGCCCAAATGGGGTTAACTTCACTCAAATTTTCCATTTTCCATCCATTCATCAATGCATTCATCCATTTATCCTTCCATCTCTGAACACTGTATATAACTTGCCTTCACCCAAAGAAACTGTCATTGTATACTTGTTTATCATCCCCACTCTCCCAACTGTGCCTTAGACTGTAGCTTCCATGAGAGTTCAGGTTGTATCTGTCTTGTTCACCCTTGTGTCCTCAATACTTAGAAAACTTCCTGGCACATAGTAGGTGCTAAATAAATATTCATCAAACCAATTAACTCATTATCATTTTCTAACTCATTCATCAAACATGTATAACTATGTTCTAGGCTTTTTGCTAGATTCAAGGCATAATAAAATGAGCAGGGCATGTTCCTTGCACTCGAGAAACTAATTGGGGAACAGGTAAAATAACACATTAAGGCATATGTGCTATAATGATATAGATAGGAGGAAAGGAGCAACCACGTTTGCTAAATACCCACTGTGCGCCAGATACTGTGTGTGTCGTGTTCCATGTGGTATATTTTTCTTGTATTCCTCTTGTAAGTCATGATCTCCATTCTCTCAGGGAAAGTGACTTACCTATTGTCAGTACAAAGTGCTATAGGAATATAGAAGAGAGTGCGGTTCATTATGTTGGGGGAAGGGATGCAGAACTGGCCAAGGAAGACCTTCAAAGGAGGTGACAGTTGCACCCCGAGACTTGAAAGAGCAGTAAGAGATTGCGCCCAGCAGAGGGGAGAGGGATGGAGGAGGGGACCCTTTCTGGCTCTTCTTTCTAGCAGAGACGCACATGACAGCAACACCAGCTTCAAAAAGAAAATCAGCAAAATACATAGATCATCAGTAAATAAGGCCCATGAGCTAGTGCACCTGGAAATGAAAACAAGATGCCTGTTCCCTGCATACCTAACATTCTGTTTCTACGGTGTTGTCTTCCAAGAAATGACTGACTTTGCCACTGGGCTTCGTTTTAAGGACACTAGTGATCACAAGAGGGGCAAGACCTGTTTGTCTTCCCAGAAATGGATTACGATCTTAAAATTAGCAGGCTGAGTCAACATTCTCAAGTGCCGATGCCTACAATCAACAGATTAGATTTTCTTTAAATAAATAATTATCTTTTGGCATAGACAAACGTACAAAACTTTCCTATTAAATAGTTAGGTTTTGGTTGTTTCATTCTGCCTTGGACAGTAGGCTTTGTTTGATATTTAACCATAAAATATATATCCAAACAATCTCCCCCTCTTCCAGCTCTAAATTATATGGGTCATTGCCTTGCCCTTAACTCCAATTTGACAGACTCACTTTGGTGCGAGGAGAAACTAACAGTATCAGGTTCCTCTGCCCTAAACAGTTAATTCATCTCACATGGTTGAGCGGCTCCTTCCCAGGAAGGGCCCGCCCAGGCTCAGACCAGGGTCAGATCCCACTGTCGTTGGGGCTAAGGGCTCCGGGTGGCAACAGATGCTCCCCTTCCTGCCTCTTCCCCTCTAGAGGACACCAAATAGTCAATTCGAAGTATGTTTGTTTCATGTGTTCATCTTCTGTAATTGCGATATCTGACGCACTGTAATGTTATTAATTAAAAATGTGGAACTGATGTTAAGAATCTGGAGAGACTGGAAGAAGTTATATTTGCTGGATGAGTTTCCCAAATTTAAAAGAGATGAATCAATCTAGAAGTTAAAAAAAAACATATATTGTCATTGGCAGATTGAAAACAACAACCAAAAAAGCAAAACCATCTTTGTGGCCCACTCTTTGGATCCCAGCTGTCCTTGCACTCCTGGCAGTGGCTCAGGATTTACAATTGTTTCACCGAGGTGTCCGTCGGTACTAAGCGCTCCTGCTTCTGATCATTTTGATTTGCTTCCTCCTCCTGCACTGTGTTTCTGTAACCAGTTTATGGGGCTTTATATTCGACTCCAGCTGCCTGGTGGCGTGGCCGGCGGAGCTCCTTTAGGGGCTGGCTCTCCCTGGCCATCTCGTTTGCTTCGTGTCATCACCGGCCTCCTGGTGATTCATAGGCCAGAGACGACAGCAGCTCTTAGGGGTCCATTCATAGCCTAGGACACCCCCTCAGTGTCACTATCTTTGGGGTCCGCCCCAAAGAAAGAAAACAAGCGGCAACACTGGAGGAGCATCCCAGCCAGGGCTCAGCTGGCCTTGGTCAGTTCAACAAGGAGCTCTTCCTTTGCCCTCAATTTGCTGGGTAATCGGACAAAGCAAATTGATTATTTTTCTTTTAGAATCAGAAGCAATGTTGTACCCTGATGAGTGATATATATATATTTCATATGTGTGTATGTGTGTTTTCTCTATTAGAGACTTCTTTGGCAGAAGAGAAATCCTTAGAAATCACTAAGGCACTTATTCCTGGTTAACAATGGGGTCCTGCTTTCAGGACCTATTGACTATGTCCAACCTTGAAACTTGGAAAACCCAGCCGCCAGCATCTATCTAGGACTCAACATTAATCCTCGAAAAGCCGCTCCCACGAAGGTCCCTTAAATGCGCCCTCATGTTATGACCTGCACCCCCAAGGAAAGTTTTCTGGCTTTGCAATGTGGCTTGTGTCCCATCCCCGCAGGCTGGTGGCACCCATTTGCATCCCTCTCCTCCGCTCTTATAAAGCTCTGCATGACAAGGGAGATGGAGGGAAATCCCCTCCTTGTCTGTTTCCAGGCAGGGTTTGCAGCTCTGGGCAGGAGCGGAGGTAAATGTTTGTGTCCCTCTCTGAGCGCAGCCCAGGAGCACATAACGCGGTAATAAAGACACCGCGAACGTTTAGTCCATTTGATTAAACAAGTCCAAAGGGATGAAGACACCAGAGGACTTTATTTAAAAGTCTACCACTGGGACGGGGGCTTTGAGACAGGCTGGGCCTTCTCTTGTTTGTTGTTCTGTCCTGGAGAGAGGCCGTTGAACTGTTTGGAGCATTGTCTCAGGGAACCTAAATATTCCTCCTACAGCATTATGTGAAGCGGATGCCAGAGGCTTTCAGAGACTGGGAGGCCACCGAGGGGGTGGGGGGTTCACCACTTCAGAGGACGAGGAGGGAGTGAGCCGGCTCTGGGAACAATGGGGCTGGGCGCTTTGTAGCTCAGAGCCCTGTGCCCCTCTGAACTCTCCTCCTCTGACCTCCCCAAATTAGACCAAACAATGGAATGGTGGGAATGCCAAAACCTAAGCAGCTTTGCCAGGGTTTTCGCATTTCTGCTTGAATCTTGTTTCCAGATGGAAGACGGTCAGTGAAGGGAGGGGGTCTCGGTGTGGAGTAATCCGTGTTAGGCCACATGAAATGGGGCGTCAGCAAGTGGCGGTCATGATCCTAAGAGCTTCTGATTTTCTTTCAGACGTTTGAGATCCCTGCCTGTGCCCAATAGCCACAGCCATGAAAGACATTGCTTTGAAGCAGACTTAAGTCAGCAGATCAAAAATGCTTTTAGTTATCACTCAATATTGGCAAAATTAAAGGAGCCCCCAAATCATTCTTATTAAAGAGCCGATGCTCAAACGTCTCCCAACCAGAAAAAGAATTTAGGAGGTGGGGGAAAGGGGGGATTCTTTTGGGTTATCAGTACTTTGATTTTTAGTGAGTTTGGCCTTACTCTCTTCACATTCATTTCTGATTTGAGAAATGCAGAGAGGTGAAGTTTCGGATGAATTCCATTCCTGCGTTATAACGGTTAGGGGTAGAAGAGCCGCAGAAGTTTAAACTTGATTTGGAGAAGGAGACCCTGAGACTTTAAAGGTCTCCGCATAAAAGTCCCCAACCGCAGTGGAAATTGGGATGAAACATATAGCCTGCTTCTGATGTGTTTTCATAGCTTTTGGGTTTGGATTAAACAGAAAACCTAGAGCAAATAGTCTTTTTTGAGGAAATATACTCTTACTTTTTGGTTTTTTCCAAGCTAGAGAAATGCCCAAATTTTCCAACCTCGAAAGGATATTCTGATTCAGATCTGCTCAGAATTTACTTGGAGACCATGAATTTCTTATCTTTGAGGGTTTTGCTACTCCTGGTGAATATTAAAGTTTATTTCAGAGATCTCTGTGGTAATTATGCTGATTGCGGGTAACCTACAGCAAAATGTTTAATCTCCGTTGCCGTGGATTTTCGGCTTCTGGGCAGCATGTGTCTGTGAGAGCATGCGCCCAGACTTGAGAAAGAAATTTCTTTCTACTGATAGCCTACACCAAATGAGATTCAGACGATGAATCATGTCAAAAAAAATAAACCAGACAATACATTCTGTCCCATTTCATCACCGATTTTTTTAATAATCTGCTATTCTTGATGTCTGTCTGTTCTAATTCTTTAGTTCTCTTCATTAAAATTGGATTTATAATTCTAGTTGCACTTTCTGCAAAAAGGTAGTTAGTTGTGTTTTGGGGACAAGGTCGAAAACAAACCCAGTGGTTCTTTGGTTGTATGTGATATTTGCTAATGGTGAGAAATAGTCACTGAAAACAAAACAAAACAAAAACAAAAACAAAAAACCAGGAGGACCCTTGATCTGGGGGAGAGAGAGTGTCTGCTCTGAGCTTGCCAGGCTCCAGCTGGCTCAGCAGGTACCACGCTGGGAACTTCATTTAAAGACAAACTTTGCCAAGTCAGAGTTGGTGACCCAGAGGGCTTTCAGCCTCCTGGTGTTTTGACTTGACCTGCAGTGTGATTTGCATGCGGAATGGTTTTCACTGAGGGTGGCCTCGTGGAGAGCCACACTCCTCCCCACTCTGTATGCTCAGCCATTGCCAATGATTGCTGTCCCCCGCCTGGCTTCTGAAGGCACTTGGGATTCTGCCAGGCACACTTGCAGGCACTTGGGGATGTATAATTGTGGACACGAGAGGCAAGGCCCTCGCCCTCGTGAAGTTTTTCCTGTAGGAATCAACACCGAAAGGAAACAACCTAACACGTAATTACCAAGATCACTTCTGACAGTGCCCCGAGCTCACTAGAGAACAGCACAGGGTAGCATGATAGAGGGTGACGGGGGGAGTACTTTGCATGGATGGCGAGGGGAAGTCACTGTAAGGGTGACGCTAAGCTGAGCCCTGTGACATCCAAGGGAGTGGCATCCTGTGCACAGGAAACAGCAAGTGCAAAGTCAGGAGGCTGGAACGAGATTGTAGGAGTCCAGCCTGGCTGGAGCAGAAAGGACGATGGGGCAGTGGTGGGAATGGAAGGAAAGACAGTGGAGCCATGGTCCCCGCAGGCTGGGGTCAGGCTGTGGAAGCCACAGGAGGGATCCCGGAGCAGGCGCTGGGTGTGATAGCCAAGGTGGGACCAGGTGCCTGTTGACATCCCTTCCAAATCAGATTCTGAAACTCTGGCTGCTACTGGCAGGGCTGTATGGAGGCTGGCTGCCAAGCCTTCCATAAAACGAGAGCTTGGGTCTTATAGAGTTCCTCGGAGAAATGATAATGATACTAATTATGGGGGCAGGAGGAAACTTTGACAGGTGACGGATATGTCTACGGCCTTGATGGTGGGGAGGGTTTCACGGATGTATCCTTAGGCCCAAACTCATCGAGTTGCATGTACCAAATATGCACAGCTTTTTACACGGCAGCCATACCTCAATAAAGTGGCTAAAACAAAAGAAGAAGTCACGTGGCTGCAAGCAGGCGCTCCAGCCCTGTTTTGCAAACAGAGAAACGATGGTACGGTGAGGGCAGAGGGATTGGCCGCAATGACTCAACAAGGCAGTGGGCAGCACCTGAGATAAAGCCCCACTGTGCCGCTCGAGAGTCCTGGATGGCGTCCTCCCCCTGGGCTGCCTCATTATTATGCTCCTCAGTGGGTGTGATCTGAAAGGGAGCATTGTTTCAGAATCAATCAGGGGCCAATCCGTGTAGCGCAGTGAACGTCTGAGCTCCAAATGCCTCCTTATCTCCAGCACGCAGCAGAGGATAGGTCCAAATAAAACACATTATCAGGCTTTGTTGACTTTCCAGGCACAGCAGCTGTATTAATGGAGCTCTTTATATCCATTCCCTCTATGAACCGGGGTTTCTCACTTTCATTTCTCTGGGAACTTCTAAATAAAGCTCTTGCTGAAGAATGACAAGGGTGTTTGAGTTGAGCAGTTGAACAGAAACCATTTGCTCCGCGGAGTTCGTGCTTGCAAAACGGGGGAAAAAATAAAAGACCACCCACCCCCGTTCTAAGAAGGAAGGGAGGGGTTTAAGTATTTACTTTATGACATTCCATATATTCCATATCGTGACTTCGCATTCCCCTCATGAGAAGGTTTTCTCTAAATCTATGTCTGCAATTAGAAGTTTTTAAAAAAATGCACAGATGTTTTTGTACTTAGAATCCTAGTAATTGTTTATTACATTTAGCCTGTGCATGGATATGGTACTCCAGTAATTTTGAAAAGATCTAGATGACCAGTATTATGCCATTATTTAAAACTTCTAATAAAGTGCTTACTTGTTGCCTGCTCTCTATCAGTGAGTAGGTTGTCATTATTACTGCCCGGTGGGCCATTTGAAGATGAATGTGGTTTAGAATAGTAAAAATTCTATCAAATTCAAAATGACCTCGTTGAGAAACTTTTTTTTAATCCCATTTTATGGACCCATAGGCCTGATCCTTGCCTTGTAAGTGTGTTTTGCTTGGTTTATATACTGTTTAAATATTTTATGAGTCAGCATAAAACGATTTTTTTTAAAATAAAAATCCAAATTTCTAGCTTCTGTTGAAATAGCAACCTAGAGGTCGGTTTGCAATTTATGAAACACTGGTGTTTTTCCTAGAGTAGAGAAATATTTCTCTGTCTTCGTCAAAAGTGAGAGTATAGAAAATTACCAAGATGCGCGTGTGCGTAACGAAATGTGGAGCGTGCTGCGTTTCATTGCCGATACTGGTGGCCAGGCTCACTTGCAGTACTTGCTGGGCCCCTGAATTCATTTGCATTTGTCACCTTTGCACTTACATTCCCTGTGCTTGAAGTAATTTTTTCTGCCTCTTCTGTGAGTTCTCAGGTTAAATGTCATCTCCTCACCCCGCCTTTGCCGAGTCCCGTGCGAGCTGAGCCGGCTCTGCTCCGTGCTGCCCGGACAGAACAATTGCCACGCCTCCTCGTCATTGCCTGTGTACACGTCTGTCTTTGACTCTAAGTTCTGTGGAGTCGGAACTCTCTTTTCATTGCCATAACCCTGGTTCCTAGGACATAGTAGTTGTGCAATAAATATTTTTAAAAAAACAATGATGTCACTCTAATCTGGATTTTGGATAAAAATGAAATACAATGCCATTTCATTGGAGTCCTTGGAACAGCCTTTTAAATCAGTTCATCATCGTTTCAACATGGGGTGACTGTTTCTGAGAAAAGGACTTTTCCTAGAGCAGAAATGGGTCTGAGTAATTGTACGAATGAGAGTTCATGCAATAAGCAAATCCGTGCTAAGTGCCAGGTGCTGTTCTCAATGTTCCGGATGCTCCGTCTCTCAAAGCTTCTACTCTAGTTGGGTAGAGGGATGCAGACAGTAGCAGGCGAAACACACAACACACGTTCAGGTACTGATAAAAACGGTAAAGAAATTGCAACAGGTGGGTAGACTAGAGAATGACTTGTGGGGGAAGTGGACATGAGAGGCCCCTGTAGTTGATGTTGTCAGGTAATGCCTTTTCCCTACCCACCCCTCGCACCTGTTATCTGAAGTTAACATTCTAATGATAAGAAAACACTACCCTTAGGAAGATCTGGAGGAAGAATGCTCCAGGTATAGCAAAGAGCAAGTGCAAAGGCCCTGGGGTGACAGTAAGCTTTGTGTGTTTGAGGGACCTAGACAAGGCTCAGGTAGCTGCAACTTAATGAATGAAGAACTTAGTATAAGATAAGGTCAGAGAAGGAGCATGTCTAAGGTAGGCAGGATCTTAAAGGCCACATAGGAGCATGGGTTTTTTTCTGTTTCAAGGGGTGCTGCGCCTTTCACAGACATGCAGGTACTGCTTTCCTCTGGGAAGACTGAGTGGAGTCCTGGAGGACTTGCGGGCTTGAGAATTAAACAGACCTTGACTTGCATCTCCTCTCTGTCTCCTTCAGGCAAGACTTTGAGCAAGGCTTTTATTTCTCTGAGCCTTAGATTCCAGCTGTAAAACAGGATCAATGCCTTGGGGATTTATTCATTCCTTCGTTCATTCACCCCACACGTACTTGTTGCATTTCTACTGTGTATCAGGGCTTGGGGATGTATCCATGAATAGGACAGATGAGATTTTTCCTGCCTTTGTGGAGCTTACAATCTACTTAGCGAGGATAGTCAATTAACAAAAAGCAGTGTGAATAAGACAAACTCAGGTAGTTATAAGTCCAATGAAGAAAAGACACAGAGCAATAGATGAAGAGTGACCAGGAGAGAGCTACTTGGCCTACTAAGTCGTCTCGGTTTTACTTTTAAGGACACTAAGGGTCAGAGAAGTTAAGTCACTTGTCCAAGATCACACAGCACATAAGCCTGTCTTCCTGGTTCCACCGTCCCTATTGTTTCACAGCACCATTTTGTTGATGGTTTTATCCCCTGTGAAGTAGGATAATAAGTTACCGACCTCGTTTGGATGACGTATACCAGAGAACTGAGAGTTAATGCCTAGACCATCCAGGTATCTGCTTACTGCTGTACTCCACAGTACACACGCAGACACGTGGCTTCAGTGTTTCTCTGGATTTACGTAGCTGCTCAAGTGACCTGGGACGTAGAATTCATTCACTCTGATTTGCCATGCCCAGCCTGGAGTTCGAGCAGGGTCTGTGTCCCACATCTTGAATATAAACAATCATAGCAACTGTCTTCTGTCGTCATGGTGTCCAGGGCACATTCATGATTAATGCCATATTTGATACTCACACCAACCCTGTGAAAATGTCATTCATCCTGTTTTATAGGCAGAGGCACCGCAGTTCTGAAGAGTAGTTGAATGATTGTCTGAGCTGCGCAGATATCAAGTGGCCAGGACAGGACTTCAACGTCTTCAGGGTCTAAATCTTAAGCCTGTTCTGCCTACGTCTTCCTCCTCGTGTCCTTCCCAGCCCAGCTCGAGGGAGCCAGCTCCTTCTCCTCACACCCAGACCCCTGGGAGAGCACTTTGCTGTGCGTCCTCAATAACGGCACGTGGTTGTGTGGATTTGCCAACTGTAGGGCGGGAATTGGTCTCGGCGCGGGACGCCCCCGTGTGACTCGAATCAATGCCTTACCTTTCTCGGGCAATGAAACACTTCAGGCATCTTCCAGTAAGCGAGGAGGACCTTTTTCCTTTGTCCAGGGAGCCTTTCCCTAGGTAGCAGGTGCTGCCTTCCCCTAAATAGCAGGCTGGTCCTGGGCTCAAGGAACTTGCCTTACTCAGAGCTATTACTGCTCTCAAAAGATTTATTATCAGTATTTTTTACAACTTGAAACAAGTGAAAAGGATTCTCCAGCATGTGAGGGGGGCAATTTGGGAAGGGGTGGGTGTCCCCCAGGAAAATG
Source organism: Avahi laniger (assembly GCA_963575035.1). Classification (NCBI taxonomy): domain Eukaryota; kingdom Metazoa; phylum Chordata; class Mammalia; order Primates; family Indriidae; genus Avahi; species Avahi laniger. The sequence goes on from CAUYSK010032991.1 coordinate 21,007, forward strand.
TTTACCTGCCACGTGCAGCCCTCGGCTTCCAGGCTCCCTCCCGGCCACCTAGCTCACCCCGTGTCCTTCTGGAGTCTAGTCTACTCCCCGGCCAGGAGAGGTCAAGTTTGGAAGGTGTGTCAGACTTTGTCTAGTCTCTTCCTGCAGCATCTCGTTCATACCCACAGCTACCGTCACTGGGCAGGGAGTCACAAACTTACTTCATCCCATCGGACCTTGCTTCGTACCTGAGGATCTGATCGTCTGCTTGATCTCTTTGATCTCTGGAAGCAAACTCAACTTGTCCAAACAGATTTCCACTCCCCAAACCTGTTGTTCGCCTAGTGTTTTCTGTCTCAGTATCACCGCTGTTCACCCCATTACATCAGCCAGGAAATGGGGAATTCACCACTGACGCCTTTCCCTTCTTCGTCTCCACCCCATAGCTAACCCAGCACCATTTTGGCTCCTAAATGGCTCTGATGTGTGCATGGTTCTCTCCCCCCACTACCACCTTAGTCTAAGCTCCCCTTCACGACACAGCAGCCAGAGTGATCCTTCCAGAAGGCAGAGCTGAGCTTGTGACTGCAGGGCCTAACACTCTCCAGCTGTTGCTAATTTAGAATAAAAATGGAATTCCTCAACTTGGCCTGCAGGGCCTTGTTGAGTTTGGCCTCTTCCATCCTTTGTAGCCTCCTCTTAAAACACGCTCCCCCATGCTCTCTCCAGTCCAGCCAAGCTGCTCTTCTTCCTGCATGGTAGACTCTTTGCACCTCATTCCCTCTGTCTGGAACCCTCTTTGGCTTCTGTTTGCTTGGGTGAGTCATATTCATCTTGCGGTTCCAATTTCTTACCGCTGCTCAGGCATGCCTTTCCTGGCTGGGATGAGCCCTCTCTGCAGACTGTCATGACACCATTCTGCCATGCCATAGCCCTTCTCATAGTGACAACTGATTATGAGTCTCTCTCTTCCACTGGCCTGTGACCTCTGTGGGCACAGGACCCTGCCTACTTTTGCCTCCACTGCCAGGTATAGTCCTTGGCACTGTGGACTGAGTAGAGGTCTCCTTACTAGGAGCAGTCAGTAGGTACTAATTTCTCCTGTGTGTTTTGGAGGGTGTGGTAGTGTGAATCCCAGATAAGTGGGTAGGGGTAACTGATCTGAACTGCCATCACATCACTGCCACCACCATCATGACTACCACCAGCACCATCATCATCATTGTCACCGTCACCGCCAACACCTCTGTCTCCTCCTCCATCATCGTCATGGTCATCTTAGCCCTGGTATCACTGTCAGACCAGTTGATATTTTCCCATTAGGAGACATATCAAGTCATTTATCAGTTTCTTGGGAACATCAGAGTTATGATGAAGTTTGCCTCAGATGATGATATTATGTTGTTTGTTAGTTGATTTTTTTAACTAAAAAAAAATAGTGCTTTGCTTCCGGCCTCATAGGATATGGGACTTCAGATTGGAAAACACACAAATCCTTGCAAGGTTAGGAACTGGGATCTCATTCGTTCATTTAACAGACGTTTGTTTACTGAGTGCCTACTGTGAGCAAGCCACTGTTTCAGGGGCTCAGGGTGCAGGACTTCATGGAACTCACATTATAGTGATAGGAAGGAAACAAGCAATAAACACAGAAATCGGAAAATATATGTTAGGAATATAAACACTATAATGAAAACAAAACAGAGCGACACAACAGAGCCTGAGGGGCTCTTTGGATTGCATGGTGTATTATTAATAGCTTTTTTGCAGTGTAAGAACATTAAAATCTCAGTGGCTTGTGATAACAGAGATTTATTTTGGGTTCCTCATTTATTTATGGGTTCCTCATTCACCTTGGACAAATGGAATCAGCAGCTATTTGGGCACGTGCTTCCCGTGGTGGATCTCAGCAGAGCAAGCGGCTGAGTGAAGACGTACAGTAGCCCTTAGGACTTCAGCCTGGACGTGGCCCATTGTCACTTACGCTCACATGTTTCCGGCCAAAGCAAACTCTATGACCAATATCAGTGGACAGAACCAGCTGCTCTGCCCACAGTGAGAGGCGCTGCAAAGACACCAGGCAGGGGCAGGAACAGAGAACTGAGACCCATAATCTAGTCTACCCCAGACAGCTTGGGGAGCCCTCGGACTAGGTGACATTTAAACTGAGACCTAAACGGAGAGAAGGAACCAGCCCTGCCACAATTGTGAGGAAGGGCAGAGGACCCAGGGCAGAACGGCTTTGGAGGAGAGGATGAAACACAGTAATCAAGTGTGGCTGGGTGGGGGTGAGCAAGAGAGGCTTGGAGAGCTAGGCAGGCGCCGGGTCTTGTAGGCCACGGTGCAGAGTTTAGGTTTTACAGAAGAAAGAATGGGGGTGACATGTCTACTTATACTTCTAAAAGAAAACTGGCTGTGTCTAGTATCTGCTGCTGGCAGGTAAGGCAGGCTAGCTTTGAAAACTTGTAAGAAGGATGACCTTAAACTTCAGAGTCTTGTCTTTCTCAAAGGATTGAAATGGGACCCTAGTAAACTGCAGGACAGTGCAGTCCAACCCTGGTCCTCCGTCCTGTTGCAGAGCGTGGGCTCTCTGTTTCCTGTCCCCATGAGCCTCTCGACTCGTCCTGGAGAAAGAGATTCCAGGGTGGCCCCAGATACGTACACCACCCTGACACAACCTCCACCTAATTCAGAGCAGAAGCCTCAATAAGGAATCACTTTAGAAGAAAGGCTGCGCTTTAATTTATTGTTTTTTCCCTAAAGTTTAAACATTCTCTGCACTTGAGTGGCTGTTGCTTATGTATCTGACTTATTTAGGCAATTTGCTATTGTGTGTGTGGTCCAATCCAGCCTGCTTCAGTACAGTGTGTGTTAGATGCTTGGAAATTATCCAGTGGGCACTGTGTGTGTGAGAGTGTGTGTGTATGTGTGTGTATGTGTGAGTGAGTGTGTGTGAGGGTGGGGTAAGGGGGGGGAAGAAGAAGGAGGGAGAGGAAATGGGGAGGGAGAGAAAGGACAGAGGGAGAGAGAATTTTAACTAGCATCTCAAGCATGATGTTCACAGATGAATAGTGCACATTTAATTCGAAGAAACGATTCATTTTTTTCCCAAATTTTGGCTATTGTCAGTCATATTGCAAGCACACTGACATGGTTTAAATTAGCATCGAGGAAGCAATATGCTGCAGAGCCGTGCGTGACTAAATTACTAAGAGCAATTCGTGAGGATCAAGCACAAAACTGTCTCAGCAAATAGAAAAAACTTTATATGGTGCTTTTCACCAGCTGTGTCCTGGTCACTGAGCACAACGCGTAACAGTTTGCCCATAGACTATTTTGGGAAAAACAGTCATACGATCAAGGGTACAGCTTAGGTTTGAAATTTTGTTTGGATCACTTGCTGAGAAATTTGCGTTCAAAAATTAAATATGAAAAATGTTAAGAGAATTGGAAACTAAGGCAAGGAGCTCTGTTTGCCAGATTTTAACTATTGCTAACCTGTTAGAAAATAGTATTGCTGAGTAATTCTATCATGTTAATAACATATTATTTGTTCCTATGCTATAATTTGTGCAAAGTTCTTAGGGATAAGTAGAAATATTAGAAGATTTAAAAGTAAGAAGGCTAAGATGAAACCTTGTCTTTGTCTCCCATGACTGGTGTTTACTTGGGCACATCATCTAACTTCTCTGTGCCTTCATTTACTCATCTGTAAACTAGGAATGGTAGTGTACACCTTCCAGGTTTTTGAGAAGAATGAATGAGATCATGTTTGCAAAAGGCCTTTTTAAACGTTCAAGTATGTGCAAATATGTATGATAATTTGTCTCGATGATATCTGCGAACCGAGGGTCACCATGGAGCACTGTAGTTATAGAGAGTTAGGAAATAAGAATTTCAACATTTTGGAAAATCCCTGGAGCTATTTAACTGAATAATCAAAGAAACAAGCCAGGGCAAATGTGTCAGCTCCAACCCTCCGAGAGTGGATTTGGAAGATGGTGGGAAACATTGTAACCAAAGGCGAGGAAAAAGAAAACAAAAACAAGTTTGCAGCAGGTTTACACCTGATACTGTTCTGAATCCCATAAGCTAATAAAGTAGTGCGAGCCCTCACCTCGTTCTCATTTCCACGTATTATATGCCATCGGCTTGGGGTGACCAACGGTTCCCTCAACAGAGAAGCGGCAGGAGGTTGGAACAACACCAGGCATGGGGTATGGGGAGGTGTCTGCAGCGGGTGAGGGCCCGAGGTGGGGGTAAGGTCTCCAGGGCAGACACCCTCCTCATCTCAAGCACACAGGAGCTGGCTGAAGCTCCTATCTCCTGGCCTGACATAACGACCCAGGGTTTGTTCGTTGCACTGATGAACAAATGAATCAGTGGAGACGCAGCAGGAGCTGGGAGTCTAGATGAAATTCTGCTCATCCTTTGAGTTCCAGCGGAAGTCCCACCTCGCCGGTGTGCCCTTTCTCCTGGCAGGTTCCTTTCCACCTCGATTCCCACGGCTTCTACCATCAGGAGACTCTAGTGAGCCTTTCTTTACTCAAATCTCAAGGTCACCCCCTTTTCTCAGCCCATATTGAAAAGAAGAGACTTTCATTTTTTCCCTAGAATGTCAGCTGCTCTTTGCATGAAAGACTCGAAGAAGAAAGAGGGGGGCCCTGCACAGTCACCGAGCTCGTAGCCCCGAATGCAAGATCCGCATAGTATCCGACAGCCAGCATCTTCCCACAGAAGATACGCAAATGACCAGCACACCCATGAAAGATGCTCAACATCTTTAGTCATTAAGAAACAGTGAATCAAAACCACAGTGGGAAACCACTTCATACCCACTAAGCTGGCTACAATTAAAAAAAAAGGAAACTACAAATGTTGGCAAGGATATGGAAAAGTGGAACCCTCATGCACTGCTGGTGGAAATGTGAAATATTGAGCTGTGAAAAACAGTTTGGAGTTTTCTCAAAAAGTCAAACACAGAAGTAGCATGTGATCTGGTAATTCTGCTCCGAGGTATATATCCTAAAGAACTGAAAACAGACATTTACGCAGAAACTATACATGAAAGTTCACCGCAGCGCCATTTACAATGGCTAAGAGATGTGAACATCTCAGATATCTGTCACCAGGTGAGTGAAACCAAATGTACTTGTCCATACAGTGGACTATTATTGGGCCACAAAGAGGAATGAAGTGCCGATACGCGGCTACCACGTGGGTGAACCTTGAAAACATTACGTTTGGTGAAAGGAGCCAAACGCAAAGGCTACATACTGAACAATTCCATTTACATGAAATATGAAAAACTGGTAAACCATGGAGACAGAAGGACTAGTGGTCGCCAGAGCTGGGGGGAGACGGGAATGAAGAGTGACTGTTTAACAGGTACAGAGTTTCCTCTTGGAGTAAGGGAAATTTCTCGAATTAGAGATGATAGATGCACAACCATGTGAATGTACTTAATGCCACTGAATTGTGTATTTTAAATGGTTAATTTTATGTCAATTTTACCCTAATAAATCAGTTTAAAAAAAAAAAACTACTCATGGTTTAATGAGGACTATAAGAAATGTGTGGTCCCAGTGCTGTGGGGACATAGATGTCCTGTCTGGGAGTGTGGGATGGGACATGTTTGTGGAAGGAGGTGACGTCGTCATCTGAGTAGGACCTCGAGAGGAAGGGAATGTGCTCCAGGTAGAGAGAGGTATGAGTATGGAAGTGTGAACAAGCATGATTTGTTTTTAGAACATAAATCTTCTTGCAAGGTTGGTGAGTAGACCCGGCTGGAAAGAGTGTAATGGGAAAAAAAAAGCAAACTAGCATTTATTGAGCACCCACTGTATGCCAGACAGCATGCTAAAGGCTTTGCATCAATTAGGTTATTTAATCCTCCCAACTGCTCTGATTTTGTTCCCCTCAATTTTACCTGTATGAGAGAAAGCAATTTGCCTAACGTTGTGTGGAATCTTCACTTGCACAAATAGAGGTAGGTGTTTGTAAACTGATGAGCATGAAGCCACCATCCCTACTTGTTGTCCTTTTATAATATCCAAAGTATATTCAGAGATGGCAGGAGAAGCTTTGTTCTTAGAACCAAACATAGACGTGTGTTATAGATCTCCCCTGTGTGCCGGGTTGTGGAAGACAGTTGTGCTGTGTTGCTTTTTATTAGAGTTTTAAAAATAGTTAAAATATATTTAAACAGATCTAGACCAGACTTTTGCAGGTCATGGGTTCAACAGAACACAGTTTGAAAACCACCACTCACATTATCTTATCAGAGACTATTTGGTCTTGTTCAATCATCTCATTTGTAAGTGTTCGAGTAGATTACAGTCTAACTGCAGGCCACATTTATTTTGAGTCCTTTCTCAGCATGTTACCTATAATACGTGCTCAAAAAATTATTGTTCAATCAATCACAGGCGTACCCACTTGTCTTCAGATAGAACTGCCGCAAATCAAAGTTGATGAGTGATCACCTGTCCAGTTTATTACAGACTTCTGTAATATCTCTTTACGAGCAATTTCACTTCGACCTTTGTAACTGCTGGAGAATTTTTTATACTTCAACATCCCTCATGCCATCTTTTCAAAAAATATTTTATTTTAGAATAATTTTAGGTTTACAAAAAATTGCAAAGATAATCGAGTTCCTATGTATCCCACAGTTTCCCCTGTTACTAACATCTCATATTAGTGTGGTACATCTGTCGTAATGAATGAATCAATATTAATATATTTGTATTAAACAAGTCCATACATGATTCAAATTTCCTTAGTTTTCACCCAACATCCTTTTTCTGTTCCAGGATCCCATCCGAGATACCATATCACATTTAACTGTCATGTCTCCTCACAGTCCTCTCGACAGTGACAGTTTCTCAGACTTTCCTTGTTTTTGATGACTTTGACAGTTTTCAGAAATACTGGTCAAGCATTTTGTAGAATGTCCCTCAATGAGGATTTTTTTCTTGCTTTTTTTTTCATGCTCAGACGAAGATTATGGGTTTAGGGGAGGTAAAGCATCATTCTCATCATAGTGTGTCAAGGGTACCTGCTATCAACAAGACTTAGCACTGTTGACATTGACCTTGACCACCTTGCTGGGCAGTGTGTGCCAGGCTGCTCCACTGGAAAGCTTGCTGCTCTTTCCCCCCTTTTAATACTGCACCCTGGGAAGGAGGTCCTTATGCACAGCCCAACTGAAGGAGTGGAATGTCATGCTCCACTGCCTGGAGCTTTAGACCAGTAAGAAAATTTTCCTTTTCTATTCTCCAGGTTGGAGGGCATTTGGTTAGTATAAAGGGAGCATTATCTACCTGAGGACGATTCTGATATAAGGTTTCTCAACAGTGACACTAGTGACATTTTGGGCAGGATACTTCCTTGTTACGGGGGCTACCCGTGCAGTGCAGGATGTTGATCAGCATCCCTGACCTCTGAGTACCAGATGCTGGTAGCATCCTGCGCCCTCAGCTGAGACAGCCGAAAGTGCCTCAAGACATTTCCAAATGTCCCCTGAGGGGCAGGATTCCTCCCACCTGCAGCCCTGGCTCAGAATTCCTGCCTTATGGACATCATAGTACTCTGATATACCCCAGCAAGAATGCTCCCATTCATGAGTTAAGCTTGACAGAGAGGACTCAGGAAATACATGTCTGTATTTATTTACTGTCGAAGGGCTGCCCAATTCCAGGGACAAGGCACAGAGTGAACGGCTGTGCTCCAGGCACGCAGCTCCCACAGAGTACAGCACAAATGATGCCACTTGCAGTTGTGCAGGCAGTGGCCCTGGGTTTTCAGATCCTAAAGAAATTCCTGGCATACTTTTCCCTTTTTATTAGTCAGGATGAACAAAGGTATGACATAGTAACAAACATCCCCCAAATGTTTAAAACTTCAAAGGTTTAAAACCTAAAACTTCAAAGATTTATTTTCCATTCATGCTAAATGTCCCATGAGGGTCAGAGAGGACTCTGCTCTTTATAGTTACTCAGAAACCCAGGCTCCACCTTGACATGGGCGTTCACAATCTCCACGGCGGAGAAAAGTGGGTGCCGTGGTGTCTCACACTGGCAATCGTGTATCTCTGAAAGGAACATTCATTAGTTACGCCCCCTTTCCATTGGTCAAACCAAGATACAAGGGTGGCTGTGCCTAACTTAAGAGGGCAGGGAAGAACAGTCCCACCATGTACCTGGCAGGAGGTGACTCAAGATATTTGTGAACAGCCCTAATAACCACCATAGCCATGAAATTAAAAAAAAAAAAATCAGTACTATCATAGCTAAGAATCAATATAAAATCATTCACAGGATGCCTTCCCACCTTGGTGACAGGATGTCAAAAATATTTGTTGCATAAAATAAGTATCTCAAAATATCCAGAATTTTTCAGAGAGAAGTTACAAAAGAAGTTATAAGCATAGTAAATGATCCCACCAAGTCCAACCCAAAATTCAGGATTCGGTTAATGTTTGAACTGCACCTCTCCTATCACTTAATATCTGTAATGACTCAATATCTATCCCCATTAGAGAAGGCTGTGGAATCCGAGTTTTGCGTGAAGAATATTGTACGTGTGTCTCTGGGAGAAACCTTGGCGACTGTAGCGACCTACCCTCCTTCCCAGCCTATTTCCACAGACTGAGAGTTCTGAGCCATGGGGAGAGAGGAGGCTGAGAATGAAGCTGAAGGAGTGGTTTGGACAATGCACTTGTGAAATTCTGGACATGAGCCTAGCTTGGGTGCCTGGATGGTGACCAAGAACCGTAGGTTAGAAAAGGGGAGCCACCTCCTCATCCAGCCATAGATTTGCAGTGAGGCCCCATCAGGGCAGGTGTGACACCAAGCGGGCCGTGGAGCAGCAGGCATGGGTTCCTTCCTGGGTGGTGCAGTGGGTGGCGGGCTCCCCCAGGGAGGCTGGGTGGGGAAGTAGTGAGGTGCTCCTGTGGTCTCCCAGAAGTAACTGGGGAAGACGGAGGCAGAGGAGCTGATCTCTTGCAGATAAGCAGGTGAAATTTAAGAATCAGCAGAGTCTGAGCATTAGTTTAATATAATATCATTTATTTCTACAAGTATATGAAGTCTGGGGGAATTTCAGTTATGTGCCAATTAAAGACATTTTAAAGAGCACATGGAAAGGAAGAACTGGGCCAAACAGATTGGCTGATGCAAAGATCTGTGAATGGGAGCCTCAGCAAAAGGGTCATTTAGATCTGCAGTCCCCAACTCCCGGGCCGAGGACTGGTCTGTGGCCTGTTAGGAACCGGGCAAGCCAGCGAAGCTTCATCTGTATCTACAGCTGCTCCCCGTCACTCTTATCACTGCCTAAGCTCCGTCTCCTGTCAGATCAGCAGAGACATTAGATCCTCACAGGAGCGTGAACCTTACTGTAAACTATGCATGCCAGGGACCTAGGTTGCAGCTCCTTATGAGAATCTGATGCCTGATGATCTGGGGTGGAGCTGAGGCAGTGATGCTAGTGCTGGGGAGCGGCTGCAAATACAGATTATCATTAGCACAGAGGTTTGACTGCACAATAAATGTAATCTGCTTGAATCATCCTAAAACCATTCGCCCCCCCTCCCCAACCCTGGCCCCTGGTCTGTGGAAAAATTATCTTGCGTGAAACCGGTCCTTGGTACCAAAAAGGTTGGGGACTGCTGATTTAGATGCTTTAGGTATTGGTTCTCCTTGAACAGAATAGCTTTTATTTGTTGTTGAATGCCATTGTTTGAGATAATATGGAGTTTATGTTAAAAAATGAGTCTAGAATTGGGATAGTTTGTTTTAATTACTATATTCTGAAACTAAAGTATTGCTTAGAAACTGTACACTATGGGCATGTTTCTTGGCTTATTTCCATTTGCTCACTGTGCACCTTGCGCTTACGACCCTTTCTAAACGTAAGTGCCTTACTGTGCAGAAGAGTGTGGTTTGGGACTTGGGGTAAGCAGCGCCCTTGGCAGAAGAGTGTGGTTTGGGACTTGGCTGTCAAGACCTGAAATGGGATCACTTGTCCCCTGGGAATGGTGAAACATTCCCTTCTCACCCACGAGGTTTCCAAGGCCAAAGTGTTGTTTGTGATGATTTGATGTTCCTTCATGTGGTGAAGTTTATTTTCGTTAATTGCCTGTGAGTCAACAACCACACCACACTCTACTGGCAGAAAGCAGCCCACTCTCTAGTGTACACACTTTCAAGTTTATTTAGGTAAAGAAGGAAAACCCCAGAGAAGCACCTTTGAAGTCATCCTCCTCCAGAAGAGAGACCAACGTGTGTCTCTTGAATTGCAGTTGTGGACGGCATAACAACCCAAAGCTAACATTTGAGACATGAACCTGGCCATGGTGGGCTGGGGGAAGGAGGTGAGAACAGCGGCAGGTTAGGGCTTGCCAAGGTGTTCGTGTTGTTCAGTGCAGGATGTAGGCATTGATAAGTTTAAGAAACGAATGGGGGAAAACATGACTATGGATCTGAATAAGTTAGGAGCAACTACCAAAAAATTAAAAAAATAGAATGTATATGTTTCAAACAGGCAAAGCATTTGATCAATGGAAGGCAGGAAAGGAGAGGAAAAAAATGAAAGTATCATAAATGGGAAAAAAAGTATATTACGATGGCAGAAATAAATACTTAGGTAACTATAGTTACACTACATATAAACTCATGATCAAAAGCAGGACTACTCAGATTGGATACAGAACATAAGACCTGGCAATATTTTATCAGTAAGTGAATAGTGACAGAAAAGAACGGAGTTAGGCCTATAACAAAAGGATGAAAAAATATACATGAGGCAAATGTGAACCCAAAGAAAACTGGAATGGCAATAATCATATCTGAAGAAATAAAATTAATGACAAAAACCATTAAGGGGCAAAGAGGAATGTGATGTAAGAGTAACATAGAGTAATATATAATCATCATGAACATAAATACACTTGACATAATATTGCCTTAAAATAGATAAAACGACAATCGGCAGAACTGTAGGAAGAAATAGATAATCACCAATCATGGAAAGAAATTTTAAAACAGCTCTCTCAAACTAATAGGTTAAGACCAAAGGTGAGCAAAGACATAAATGATCTGAATAATATTAATACAATTAGCTGAGAAACTAATATATGAAATTCTGTATTAAACAAATGGTAAAATAAAATCATTTAGAAAAACAAAGTCACCGGCCGGGCGCGGTGGCTTACACCTGTAATCCTAGCTCTCTGAGAGGCCGAGGCAAGCGGATTGTTTGAGCTCAGGAGTTCGAAACCAGCCTGAACAACAGTGAGATCCCGTCTCTGCTAAAAATAGAAAGAAATTAATTGGACAACTAAAAATATATAGAAAAAATATCAGCCGGGCATGGTGGCGCATGCCTGTAGTCCCAGCTACTCGGGAGGCTGAGGCAGGAGGATCGCTTGAGCCCAGGAGTTTGAGGTTGCTGTGAGCTAGGCTGATGCCACGGCACTCTAGCCCAGGCAACACAGTGAGACTCTGTCTGAAAAAAAAAAAAAAATTTTCTTGGTTATTCTTGCTGTTTTTCACTTCCCCCTGAACCTAAAAATATAATTTATTTAGTTCCATGCAAAAAATCATGTTAAAATATTGCTTGGCTTTGCATTAAATCTATAGATTATTGTATGCACAATTGACATGTTTATGATACTGATTTTTCCCATCCAGGAACCCAGTATGTCTTGCTATCTATTTAAATGTTCTTTTATGTCTTGCAGTAAAACTTTTGCTTTTTACCTGTATTTTTTACCTGTATTTTTGTTGGTTAGATTGTATCTGTCTCTTTCCTTCCCTCCCTTCTTCCCTCCCTTCCTATCTTCCATTCATGTGCCAGGCACCCTTGAAGACACTAAGGATACAATAGTGAACCAAAAATAGAGGTCCGTGGCTTTCTTAAGTTTGGGGAGGGAGATCAACATTAAGTAGATAATCATTAAGTAGCTAGCAATAGGTATAAAGTCATAACTACTATGAAGGAAAAGATACTATGATAACAAAAGCTATATTTAGGGGTATATTTCTTAATTTGGCCTCACTTAATTTAGCCTTCCTAAGGAAGTTAATCTAAGATCTGAAAGTTGAGTTAGAGTCAGTGTTTTAGGATCCTAATTGCTTTAGTGGCTATTGTGAATGGAATCTTTGTTTTAGTACATTAAAAAACTTTTTTGGAGGAGAAGGCAGGAGAAAGCTGGGTAGGCAATGCTATGTTAACAGTTGTTTTTCCTAATACACAATAAATAACATCTCACTCAATTCTGGCTTTTGTTGATAGAAAGAAGTGAGCTTTCAGTCTAGCTGTTATTCTTTTGTTAGAAAATCTGTCTTTTCTATTTGCTTTTAAGAGAGTCTCTATCTTTCGTGTTCTGTAGTTTCTTTTTTTTTGAGACAAGATCTCACTACGTCCCCCAGGCTAGAGTGCTGTGGCATCAGCCTAGCTCACAGCAACCTCAAACTCCTGGGCTCAAGAGATCCTCCTGCCTCAGCCTCCCAAATTGCTGGGACTACAGAAACACGCCCCACCACACCTGGTTAATTTTTTCTACTTTTAGTAGAGACAGGGTCTCACTCTTGCTCAGGCTGGTCTTGAACTCCTGGCCTCAAGTGATCCTTCCCCCTTGGCCTCCCAAAGTGCTTGCATTACAGGTGTGAGCCACTGTACCAGGCCCTATAGTTTATTATCAGGCATCTAGGGGAGGATTTATTTTTATTTATCCTATTTGGGATCTGTTGAGTTTAAAGCTGGATTTTAGGATTGGTGACTTTCAATAATTCTGCTTAATTCTTAGTCATTAATTTTTTGAATATTGCCTTTTCTATATTTTCTCTATTATTTACATATGAAAATCCAGTTAGGTATATGTTAGACCATCTTATGCTATTGTTCAAATCTCTTAACTTCACTAATACTATGTTTTCCATCTCTATTATTGATGTATTATCTCCATCTTTATTATTGATATATTATTATGCAATAAGAAAAGCATTATTTCTTTAGATTTATTTTTTTGTTTCCTAAATCACTGTTACTTAGACAAATTTTTATTAAAACTACTCTTGGAGTTTTGTTAACTTTGTTATCTTAATTATACTTTTTATTTCTCAAAGTTTTATTTGTTCTTTTAAAAAATTTACTTGATCACTGATAAGGTCTCTTAATCATATTTTTAATACCTGCTTTTATTTCTTTAAACATAGAAAGTGTAGTATTTTTGTATTTTCTGTCAATAATTTCAGTACATGAAGTCTTTGCGGTTCTGAGTCTGCTCTCTCTCTCTTTTTTTTTTTTTTTTGCTATTTCTTGTTCATATTGCCTTCAATTCCGTATATATTGTGACTTCGACTGTGAGGTTATATTCTTTGAAACTTTATCCATGGGAATGATTGGTGTGTTCCTTCAAAGATTTGAATATTCTCTTATCAGGTGTTTGGTGGTACTTCCAACTGAGGATCACTTTATACTATACTCACAGATTGAGGTTTCATGGAATATCCTATAGAATGAATTTGGTCTGTAAACCCATGTTAAAATCAGCTTGGGGTTTATGAATTCTTAGAGATTTTTTTCCCCCTTCATCTGGTTCCAAGTTTTGAAATGTGCACTTTATTTTGCTTTCTTTTGGGCTTGTGGAGGATTGCTATTTCTAAGTTCTTTTTACATTAAGGGTAGAGCTCTTTGTGGTCTTAGCTTTATTCTGGTGGGATGAAGACAATGTAACATCTATTAGATTTCACACAAAGGGTGGTCCCAAAGTTTTTTCTTCTTTACTATGTCATTTGAGACCATGAAAACTGAAGCTTAAGGTTATCTGGTTTAGGAAAATGCCCCAGGGCTCTGTTTACCTTTGTGGGTTCCCACTTAGTTTTTGGCTTCTGAATTTTATTTACTTTTTTTTTTTTTGGCAGTATATTGATGTACTTTAATGTTGCTTTGAAAAATATTTTATTTAGTAATTTTAGTGAGAGAATCAGGGTATTAGCTGCTATTCTCTTCCTTTACTTATTTTATAATTTAATTTATCTTTGCCAGCAATTACTGAAGAATTCAGCAAATATCTATATTAAGTTTTGTTTGCTAAAGTGAAATATTTAACATTTTATATTTAAATCTCATGTTACTTATAAGAGCATACGAAGTACATTTGTGATGATAGGCCATGTTAAATTTGGAATCAGAAAGGAATTTAGCAATTATGTCATTAGGTGCCTACTCCATACATAGCATTCAGTTGGAGACACAGCATGGAGATTAGAAGACATGATGTTGATTTCTGGCCCTGCTACTTACCAGCTGTGTGTCCTTTAACAAATCATCGAAATTTTCTGAGACTTTGTTCTCTCCATAATCAAATAAGAACAATAGATTTTGACCTTCCTTAGTTACCGAATAGTTGCTAAGGTTGGATGTGCTAATAATGTATGGGCCAACGCTTATAAATGGTTATTACTGTTAATTTTGAAATCTTTAATTTGGTTCTGTTAATTTCATTGAACTTCTATGAGACAAGGTCATCAATGCATTCATAGATTGCTACCTTTGTTCCACATAGCATCTTAAAACCTGCCTCAATTCTTTAGCCTTCTTTATTTAATTTTCTCTTTATATGACATTGGAACTCAGTTGACTTTTAGAGCATAGAGGGGAAACCAAGAAATTTGCAAGCTGGTTTAGAAAGATTTATTGGAATATACAAAGGGTGTTACCTAATTATACATGTCTTTGACATTCATATCTGATGCAGTTGTATCCCAGTTTTTTAAAGTATAAAAGAAAGCCAGTCTTTGATAGAGAAAAGTAAAAGCCCACACAATATTAAATCAGTATTGGGAAGATTTTTAAAAAGTCAATTGCCTTTAGATAGGATTGGATTCTTTCTCAACTTGTCAGCAGAGGGAGCCTTTGCCTCACTTTTTGATTCCTTAGGTCTGACAATGGTGAGTCTGTAAAGAGCCAACATATTAATATTTATGGAAAATGCTTGTTTCCTCACCTAGGCCTGAAGAGGTTTTGGAACTAGTTTTTCCTTTGTTCCTGGAAAGGAAAAACTTTCTGTGCTTGTTTTCTGAGTTCTTTGTAATAGTTGTTCCCAAGTGCTGACATAGAGGGTTCTTTAAATATCGTTAGTACCGAGATATAATAGTGGTTCTCAATTGCTGTCCCCTATTAAAGTTTTGAATGGTCTTAAGATAATGAAAAAGAAATAGTTAATGTAGTAAGTTTTTATAAAGCTAAATTTTGTTCAGTTGAAGGACCGCACTTAGTGCTGACATTTTTACTTTTTTACTTTCTACTTATTTATATTATATTGTATTTTTAGAAAATGTTGGTAATGACAGTCTGTTTTTAAAAAACATTTCCTGTGTGTGGTTCTCAAGGTTGACAAGCCTGTGATGTTCTCTGGTAGTTTCTGAAATTTTGCAGGTCGATGAAATTCAGGAGCCTGGGAGTCACTGCTTTACAGAGTACTTTAGCAAATAAAGATGGAAATTCCTGAACTGAACCATTTCCAACTTCCTGGTCACCAAGTCCTAACTTTCTTCTGAGATCTTTTTTATCTTTGATACCTAAGGTGTGCCACTTAATGACTAAGTTATCTGATATCCAAGTGTAGATAAGCATAGATGCTAGAAGAAGTTGGTTTAATTCTTTTTTTTAAACATGTTAATTTGGGATTAAGATTGTCATACATTCCTACTATCTTCTAGGTACTGAGCTAAGTAGTTAACATATGTTCTCTCCTCTCCTCTTTTAGTCTTCACAGCAACCCAGTGGGGTATAGGAGTTGTAAAAAGGTTTATTTGCATTTGAAGACACAGACTGAATGAAATTAAACAAAATACCCAAGGTCACATATCTAGGATTTATCAGAGCCAGAATTTAAAACCTTTTCATCGTGTCTTTCTGATTCAAATGATTGTTCTTTTCACTACTTATTGCTACTTTATCTACATTTGTTACTTTCTCTGTATTTGCTCAGTTTTTTCTTTTATGATATACTATCCTGCTCTAGCAACAGGGAACAGTCAGAGAGTATCCTATTAGTGCCCCTTTTCAGGTATTTTGCCTGGTGGTAATAATCTTGTTTTTCTGTCTTTTCTTTCTTTTTTTTTTTTGAGACAAAGTCTTGCTCTGTCGCCTGGGCTAGAGTGCAGTGGTGTCATGATAGCTCAATGCAACCTCAAACTCTTGGGCTCAAGTGATCCTCTTGCCTCTGCCTCTCAAGTTAGCTGGTACTACAGGCACAGGCCATCATGCCTGGCTAATTTCTTCTATTTTTTTTAAGAGATGAAGTCTCACCCAGGCTGGTCTTGAACTCCTGGGCCCAAGCAGTCCTCCCTCTTTGGCCTCCTGAAGTGCTAGGATTATAGTCGTGAGCTACATCACCTGGCCTAACGTTTTGTATTGCCCAGAAAAAGACTTTGTGCCCTGGCTCTAATAATTACTAAAGCTTTAAGTTTTAATCTGAGTATTTTTTTGAAGTCAGACTTTTAAGAAATAGTGATGGTTCCTAAGGATCATTCTATTCCTTTATTATACACCTTAGGTTTCTACAGTTCATTCCTTATGGTTGAATGATTTCCCTCCTCATGTATATATTTTCTTTGTGGCATCCTCCCTCCCCCTTCATTTATGGCCTATATTTTCTTGTATTGTCTTTCCGTTAGGCTTTGTCTTTCTTAAGAGCAGGGTTAACCTTAACCTTTTCCTTCTCTTCTTAATAGTTCTTAGTATATCTAGTGTTAAACATACAATGAGTACTTGGTCTTTTGACTTAGTGCTAACTCTGTAGTACCAAGATAGATACTAGGCCCTGAAATAATTTTGAATCACAGTTTCTTAAATATTAAAACAAATTATTTTAAGACTTTCACCACATCATTTTTTACTTTGATATTCTTCATTCAACAAATATTTTTTGGGCTCTACTATATACTAGGGGACTGTTGGGGGTGTGGAGGCATAGTGAATAAAACATAATGCTGGCTGTTAAGGGGTTTTCATGTGAATATGGTGATATTGGCAAACATTTAGGCCCTCTTGGTGATTATTTGCATCCTAGTAATTTAGTAATACAGTTTAACATGGTTTCTTGTTTTCATGAGGGTTCAGTGTAATTAAACAGATATTTTTGGAGCATCAACATATAAGAGATTGTGCACAATGCTGTGAGCTAGATAATAAAAACAAAACAGTCTCATCTTGAAGGATTTTATGCATCATTTGTGGAAATGAGAGAGGGGAGAAAGATGTGCCAAATTTAGATGTGTCATTAGGAAAAATATTGTCAGTACTAATAGGGAAAGATGTTCCATGTTCCATGATAGAACAGAGGGAGAGTTCTGTCTTTATGCCTAACAGGAACTGGAGAAGGTTTCATGGAAGTGGTGGTGATGGATCTTGAGGGTTGAGGATGTATAGAAGGATTTTGTGAGGGTGAGATGGGAGAATGGCATCAAGGTGGATAGAACTAGACTAAGAGAGGCATAAGGACATTTCAGACAGGGTTACTTTACCTGGAGTATTTGGCTAGATGAGAGGGAGTGTAACAGAGTAGTACCCCTCCTTCCGTAGATATGGAAGGGAAATATTGACAGTGGGGAATATGTAACAGAGGGAATAGCCTGAAAAAAATGACAAAAAATATTTTCTGTTTCCCCCACTCAATATCCCCACTCATTTTTGAGAAGTAAAAGCTGCAACCCTACCTTAGGCGGGTAGTTGGGAGGAACAGATTAAACCTTTTGTTTTTTGTGCTACAGGAGATGGCTCAGCCAGACCTGGCAAACAAAGGTCCTGGGTGGAGGTCACGGGATTGTCTTTAGCAGAGACGGGACAATCAGAATCACCAACTGTAGTTGAATAGCAATTTCCTGCAGCTGAGAATCCATCCTTCAAAAGCTCTGGATTTCTGCTCATTGGGATGATGACATTTCAGACAGGGGTCTGCATCCTCCCCCTTTGCTGGCAAAATAATAAAATGTCTCTTTCCTTCCTCCTCAAAAAAAAAATAATCATAAATATGGCCTGGGAAAAAGGTAACGTTGCTCTAAATATCCTCGTTGTAAAGGGTCTGTGATTTGCTTTGCTTATCCAGCATAAATTGCAGTTCACATCATCCACCAAAAATCTCTGCCTTCCTTAAACTAAAGGATTGGCAGCGTGTGCAGGATCATGAATACTCAAGTCGATCACGTAACTCTATTTTCCTGGGCTTTGCACAATAACACAAAATTCTTATTTCCCATAGAATTACCAAGGTTTATGGCATGATCTGTATTAAAAAGTA
>CAUYSK010032992.1:0-13115 GCA_963575035.1 Avahi laniger
CTTCCCGGAAACGACAGCTTCCCCAATGACTAAAAGCAAAGCTTTTGTTTAAACCACTCTAGACTACCTGTCTCCATTCACTATAACCTAATAAACATGGAGCTTACATATCTCTGTTTAACCCCTCTGTTTAAATGATAAACTTACCTTAAAATTTAAAAATTAACCTTTGAAAGACTTTGTAACCATTTGCTCACGTAAATAGAATTAAATAAAAAATCTGTAGAAGTCTTCTGTAAAAGCCTTTTGAAAATCTGTTAACCTGAGAGAAACTACCTATGGTTATGTAAATCTGTTATCCTTGACAATTATTCACTATTTTCTATAAGTTACCATATAAGACCTCATTCAGGGCTTTTTGAGACCCACAGAGAGTCAAAGCCCCCTGAGCTCCCACTTTGCCTATAATCTTTATAAACTTATAAAACTATATCTTTGTCTCAGTGTATTCTTTTATTTTTTCCATTTTCCATTTTTCCCTATTATTTTCTTATCCCTTGCAACTCTACCAAAGGGACCCGGTTTTTTGCGGGGAACACTGGCCACGTTCCCCGCAATAATGTACGTTAAAGGACTATGCAAATGTTTGCTGCCATCCTATGGACTAATGACCATAAAGAAGGGAAGCGACCAAAGAAAAAGGTCTTTGCCCTTGCCCCATCCTTTACTCCAGGCTCACCTGCCACTTTGAGGGCACTCTGGGCTGTGTGAGTGATGGGGGAGGTGACAGCCACCGGTGGGGTCTTGCCCTTCTTCAGGGAACCAGGGTGTCCCAGGCTGATGGGCTTTTTCAGTTCTCCACCCTTGGATGAATCATCACAGCTCTCGGGCCGCTCTCTCCGCCACTTAGAAGTCCCAGGTTCCATCTTCAGGCTACCACTGTCGTACTCCAGTTTTTTGGGGGCCTTCTCCTCTGATTCACTAAACCAGCTCAGGCCACTTTCTGCCAGAGATCGCTTCTCTGAGTCTGTGCGTAGCTAAAGAGAAGGAAAAGAAGCAGAGTGAGACACTCACGTGGGGGTGGGGGAATGGATAGCTGAGGGGATTTATTTTGGTTAGTAGGTGGCTTTGCTCGTCCCAGAGTATTAAGTCAACCCAGGGTTTCTACCCAGCGTTCCAGACAGCAGCTATCATATATATATCTCTGGGTTTCTTTTTCTTCTCCAGTTGGAAGAGCTCTCACATGTGTCACTCCAGATTGATGTGGGCACTAAGTATAGACACTAAGACAACATCTAATGTCTTGGGTGACTGTTTGGTAGCCTTAACATTTGTGTTTTGTTTTGTTTTGTTGCCAGCTCTGAAAGAACTTGGCCACAGGCCTGAGAACCAACTCCGTGGGGCAGGTTTGTATGTGCAAGTCATACACACGCAGTGCCCAGGTTGCCCTGTGGTGGCCTGGGTGTGTGCAAACTCACGTACCACTATCGTAGAGTTTCTGCGAGAAGCAGTGGGAGTAGTTGGGAGGGAGTTGAGTGAGGAGCTGGCATTGAATTCTTCCGAGCTGAGGTTGTCCGAGGCATCGCTGAGCCCACTGCTGATGGAGCTACTCTCATCCCAGCTACAGGTCGAGAGAGATAAAGGTTAGTAGTCAAAACAGAAGCCAAGGCAAAGAATAAATTTTTCATAGTGATGGAAGAATGGCTCTACATCAGTGTATAGACTGGCCAAAAGAAGAAAGCTTGAGAGTTTGTCCTCGTTTGCCAGTATTTCAAAGTGTGACTTAAACTTCCTTGTAATTTGGTGATGTTCTTTTATAAAAGGAAGAGACTGTCTTTACCTGGCAAGGGAAGGTGTTATATCTCCTTAACAGAGATATAACAGAAAGGTATATTATAAAAACAGGGTAATTTTTGGATCAATCTAATTA
The DNA here is from genome assembly GCA_963575035.1 of Avahi laniger. Taxonomy (NCBI): domain Eukaryota; kingdom Metazoa; phylum Chordata; class Mammalia; order Primates; family Indriidae; genus Avahi; species Avahi laniger. The sequence continues at coordinate 1,871 of CAUYSK010032992.1, forward strand.
TACAAACCAATTTCCTCCTCTAAAATTCTTAAAATTATCGTATGTTTGTTCATTCTTAAAATTACCATATGTTTGCTCATTTTTAGATGTGTTCTCCAGGTATTCCCCCACCCCTTTTCTAAAAATTTCCATAGCTGGTAACAAGACCCAGAAAAAGATTTTTCTTTTCTAGAACCCCCTAGACTTATCATTTCTCATTGCTCACCTGTTTATACAGTTCACCCTATCCTGGGATCAGGCCCTGGTTCTAAACAGCATGTTTTGCTCTTCTGGTAAATGAACCAAACTTAAGGCACTGTGACCAAGCAGAGGTACCAAATGTGTGCTGAATGGTTTCATTTCTCTGTCAGCTGCTTGGAATATCAGATTTGTGGTATCGGGGGACGAACTGTTGTTAAACATCTGTATCTGTAAACATCTGCATTTGAGAACCCTTGCTCATGTACTAAGTGAACTTACTACAGCCTCTGTATCTTTGTAGCCTGGACTCTACAATATTCCCTTGGCTGTTCATTTTGGGTTTAACAAGTTTCACAGTCAGAAAGCTTGTTTTTTTTTTTTTTTTTTTTATTATTCCAAGGTATTGTGAGGGTACAAACACTCTAGTTACACTAGAAAGCTTGTTCTTAACACTGAAACCAGACAGCTTCCTCTACCATTTATATTATTAATAATTTCCTCTTGTTCTATCCTTGTTTGCTATTCACGTTTCTTATTGATCACACTCATTCTTTTCTAAGCTCAAATTCTGTCTTGTATAATCTTTCTTCAAAGCTCTCATTTTCCAAGCCTTTCACAATATTTTGTGGACCCTAAAAAGTTCTTCAGATTTTACTGCCTAAAAGTTCGGTAAGACTGCTATACACGAGTATCTGTTTGTGCCTGTAGGGATTAAGCTCCAAATCCTTGCATCTGTGTTCAGAGCGGGTTGTTTATTAGCTTTGCGTGTATGCAAGGACTAAGGAGGCTGAAGATATTTTTGTGTGAATTAGCTGGTATCTGAAAAATTTTTCCTTTTTGATTTATTTTGAGTTTCGTGTCATGAAACAAAAATCAGACATACAAGTCATCTAAGTGCTTGGCCCAGGTTTCAGCTGGCCTCCCTCTAATTCATGTGCTGGGAATAGGAAAGTGGGTGGTTTGGACATTTGGCTTTGTTGCTCTGTAGTGATTTATCCAAATACATTGAGAAAGAGCAAAGAAAGCATGAGGATTAGAACACACTACGGAGTTATTTAAATTTTATTACTATGAAATACAGCCATTATTAAATGACAGCCAACCTTTCCCCCCCTCCCCCACCTGACATATATTAAATCTCCCATTTATCCTGGGCTAAGCTAGCATACCCCCCATTTTATAGATAAAGAATACTGAGGAGAAAAATCACTGCTGGTTTTATGATCCTATCAGCTCTTCTGGGTCAAGATAAGATCTCTGGCAAGCAAGCAAACAAACAATTCACAGCATGTTCTCTAAGTCAAAGACAGAGGAAGCCTGTAGCACTGAATCTTTCATCTGAGATTAATTATTGGTAATCAAGGTCTTGGAGCAAAGAGAGCTCTTATGGAATGGCCCTTGCAAAAAGAGCACTGCTGCAGTCCAGAAATCCAGAAGAAACCTTCCTTGGCCCCACATTTATGAAAAGCCTAACACCAAAGTGGAGGACGCAGCTTACCTTCTAGGAGAGAGCTCAGGTTCTCCCTGCCCAAATGACATTCCCTCCCAAGCTCTTTTCTTACAGTGAGAAAGCATAAGCTTAAATTTACCTGGCAAGGTTGGCTAGAGGATGTAAAGATTTCTTAGCAAAAGGTGAATTGGGGACCTTACTGAACCCTTTGAATCTAGAAGTTCATGAACTTCAGTTCTGGGAAATTTTCTCAAATTATTAGCAGGTTCTGAACAAAAGAAAAATTCTGTTGTCATTGGAGGTGCTCCATTGGAGACGGCCTATTTTCTTTCTTAAAAAACATTACAAAGGAATACATGCTATAGTGAAGACTCAAATATTACATAAAAATATGAAGTAAAAAGGAAAGATGCCCCTTTTCTGCCTTCCCATTTTTACTTCTAAGGTAACCACTGTTAACAGTTTCTTGTGCTTCCTTCAAAAATATCCCTGTGCATAATCTCTGTCTTCCAGCCATTTGCTCAATAGCTGACATCATGGGATCACATGTCATCGTCCTGAAGATTCTCTTTACCTGACTTAAATTGGAAACTCAGTCTTCCTCTTTGTTGGTTCACATCCTTGTTTTAGTGAAGTATTTCTTCCAGTAGGTTCCTGGAAAAGGATGCTTTGAAAGTAAACTTTGTAAGATCTTACATGTCATAAAATGTCTTTCTTCTATCTTTACATGTAAAATTTTGGCTAGGAGAATTCTAAACTGAAAATAATTTCCTTTCAGACTCTAAAGGCATTGTTGCTTTTAGTCCATTGTCTGGCTTCTATTGTTGCAATTCTGACTCCTTGTCCTTAGAAGGAGACCCATTTCTTTGTTTCTTTTCTGGAACTTTTAGCATCTTCTTAGTGCTCTGAAGTATCATTAATAATGTGCCTTTGTGTGGGGCTATTTTTATCCATTGAGTTGGGTGCCTCACTCGACCCTTTGAATCTAGAAGCTCATGACCTTCAGTTCTGGGAAATTTTCTCAAATTGTTTTTTTGATGATTTTCTCCTCTGGATTTTTCAGTTCTCTCTTCTAGAATGTCTGTAATCAGATAAAAGATTATTAAGCTGATGCCCTGATTTTCCTCTTATTTTCCAGCACCTTTTTCTTTTCTTTTCTTTTTTTTGCTCTACTTTACAGGCAGTGGCCTCAATTTTATCTTTTATCCTTTCTACTTCTATTAAGTTTTTCATTTCTTCTATCATATTTTTAATTTCCAGGGGTTCTTTTTTTAAATAACATATCATTCTTTCTTTCAAGGATACAATTTCTTCTCTCAACTCTCAGAGACATTCATTCACTCGTTCACTTGGAGGGGCAGGTTTCCAATCTTCTTGCATACTTTTTGCTCATATGGAAGACTGGGACACTCACTTTACATTATTTGCAACTTAAAGTGAGTTCCCTCTGGGCACAAAGGGTAGGACTTGTTAACTACAGCTTCAGTATAGGGAGATGCGATTGGACTGACTGATTTAAGTTTTTTCTTGTGGGTTGGTAGGATTTCCTAGAGATGAATCTTCCAAACTCCAGCTTAAAGTGCATAAGATTGGAGTTTTAAGATCTGAGTTGGACAAGGAGCCTAGAGGTTTCAACATTCGGTGTGCAAAGTTTCACTTGTTCCCACCCTTTTGAAAATCTATGCTCTCTCTTGTGCCAGGAGTCCACCAGTCCAGAGACCACGTGTTTTACTCTCCAGAAAATAAGTCTCCTGTCTTCTGTTGATAAAGGGAAATGGCAGTTCCTATTCTGGAAGCAGGTGGGGGAGATGATCTGAGAGTCTGTTCCTTAAATAAATTTTCAATCAGTCCTCCTATTTTCAGATTTACCTCCCGCTCCACTAAAGGTACCTGATGCCACCAGTGACTAAGCTTTTTGAGGGTTCTGGGGTGCCAATAGCGTTGCTGCCCAGCTTCCCCACTGCTGGCTTAGGGTTCAGTTCACACTGGCCGTCCTGATTTCCAGCATCCCAAAATCTCACTGCTATTGTATTATCTCTTCCTTCTCCTATTCTTTGTTCTTGTGGTTTTATGACTTAAGGGTGGGGGGGGGAATCTTTATTGTTATTTTATTCGTGTAGTAGTTGTGAAATATATTAATCTAAATTTTTTTGTAGCAAAATAGCCCTAAAGGACACTTAACAGAACTTGTTCTTTTGGATAAGATGTCTTGGTGGGTAGCCTTGGGGTGGAGTGAGGGGACATTAGCTTTGGAGTCCCCGTCATCAAATCAGGCAGAGGCAGAAGGAAACATCTAGATGGTTTCTTTTTTTTTGAAGACTCAAGAGCTGTGGGAGAAAAAAGCTGGATGGACAATATATGATTGCTTAAGGTGTGCAAAAGTCTTCACAAGAGTCTGCAGAGTTTATCAGGTGTAATAAGTCAGGGTACTACAAAGCATCTTGAGTGTCTCCTAAGCATTAAGACAGCAGGGAGAAAGGAAAGCAGCCTAAATACGGTACCAAAAAGAATAAAGAGGAGGAAGGGCTCAGAGTTACGGAAAGCGACTGCAACCTGTGGTTTGGCAGGAAGAATTTCTCTGCTCACTCTAAGCTGGACTTTGCTATCTCCCTCTTATTTCTCTTTAAATTTGTTTCTCACATAGATCTCAGGTAGAGAAAAGAGAGTTGGGCAGCAACAAGCTAAGCCTAAACTCACCAGAGCATGAAGACAACAGAGAACACAGAGACCTTAATATCCCTCTATAATCTAATCTATTGATAAATCCAAACAACCAGTAACAGGCAACTGATGTATAACAGAAGTTGTGTAGAAGTTTTCATTCTGGGAGAGTTCTTATTAAGAACAATGACACTGTATCACTTTCATCTACCCTCAGAATAAAAGAGGAAATGAGTCTGAATAAGCTTATGAGAGATGAAGTCAGATACCAACAGGACAATGAATATGAAGACCCTTGCCAACGGATATTTCTAGAGTGTTGGAACAGATTATAGAGGTGAATGAAAGAATTTTCTCCACAGGACACTTATTACTTCATTTACTGTCCTCACAGCCCCCAATCCACCCTTCAAAACTTAGACTCCTCTTTCCCTACTTCCACTAAAAGCATCACCTTTTCATTTTCCTGCTGTTCTTTCGAAAACTTAAGATATGTCTTCAACTCCTTTTTCATCTTCTTCATCAAGATGGTAAGACAGCACCGGCTGCATCACTCACCTCTCCTATCTCTCTCTTCCTTCAGTCCTTGCTTTGGTTCCGACTTCACACCCTCTCACCGGAACTACTGAGCAAGCCTTTGTACTGGGCCCACTCGGGAGAGACTCTCCCTCCCTCTAATGCACCCTGAATACCTCGGAGATCAGAAGCCTAATCACTCCAAAGTGTGGCACTTAGCGAAGCCTTTATCAGCTCTTCGTTGCTGATATAGTAAAATAAAAATTCTGACCTCACAGTGGGCAATGAAAAATAAATTTAAAAAAATGATAATAAAATTAAAATTCTACAGCCCATTCTTTGATCAAGACTATCCATGAGCCATCACCAACGTAGTGTAGCGATTAAGAGCGCAGATGTTGGAGCCGGGCTACCTGGGTTTAAGTCCTATTAACCCTGCCTAGGATTCAGTTCAATTTCAACTGGGCAGACATTCATTGAGCTCCTGATATTTATACAGCACAGTGTCAGTTGCTATGGGCATTCAGAAATGAGTGGCTATCCAGAATAAGCTTAGAACCCAAGGGTGGAGAAAGATGTATAAAGGAAATAAATACCATGACAGAGGTACAGACAACACACATAAAGGAATACAGAGGAAGGAGTGATTTAATATCCAACAAAATCCAGAACTATGACCTTGCCATGTTAGGATACCGACGTTTACCCCCTTTCCTCCACTCCCGTCCCACTCCTACTTCCCAGGCCCCACCCAGGATTCCCATTAGATGACCAGTTCTCTCACCTAATCTCCTTTTGCAAATGCAGGCCTGCAAGCGTCCTCTCGCTAGGAAGTGGTCTGTGTGCTGCTGAAGATTCTGGAGCGCTGGCGTCATTACCAGGATTTGACACGAATGGCCGTGAGTCCTGTCTATTTCACACAGGCATTTTACATTTCCAGGTCAAATACTAAGTCTTCCGTGGTCTTTCTTGCCAGAAGAAATCTCAGTCTTTTTTATGTTTTTATAGACTTATCTGTATCTCTATTAGAGTGTTCTGGTTTAAAATAGTGCAGTTCATACATCTCTTCACTAAACTATATTTCCCTGAGGGTTAGGACTGAGTCTCACATTTCTTTGTACCCCTCATATGATTTCTTGTAAATAGTGGGCACTCACTTGTGGACTTCAATTCCTGGCTTATATGAAAACAGAAATGTATAATTTCAGAAAAGAGGTTTGATTTTAGAGCTGCTATTTATATATTCTCCAAGAATAACTAGAAATTTGTTTCCAAAAGTAATCCTTGCTTGGGGTGGGGGGGATTTATAAACATTCTTTTTTTAAAAACCTTCAGTTCTCTGCTGAAATTCTCCATCGATACAAGAATGTAATTTGCCTTTTCTACTAGATCCTTAAGCATATTTATAAAAAGGATTTTACAGTCTTTGTCTGCTAATTTCAACATCCGGGTCATCTGCAGGTCTGCTTCTATTGACTTTTTCCCTCCTTGGTCATATTTTTCTGCTTCCTCTGAGTCTTGTTACTTTTTGTCACATGCCAGATGCTGTGTGCAAAAGAGTGGCAATATGTATACCCGTAAGAGGACATGCCCCTCCCTCTGTTAGGCTGCTAGAATCGAGAGTCAGTCTAACCTGTCGTAAAGCCAGTCTGGGCTTTGTCGTAGCTTTGGTTAAAGTCAGCTCACCAATGTTTTCAGAGCAAGATCAGGACTGTCCTTCCCGTAGGACGGATCTGAGCATAGTGAGTCTCCAGCTCTCTCTCTCTATGCCATCCAGCCTAGCCACCAGCTTTGGGCTGCTGTGGAGTTCTCTTTGCTCTTGGTGGGCCACTTCTATGTACTCAGTGAGGGGTCCTTATGCTTTGAAGGGGTCTTTCTCCACCCTCCTGTCCTGCTCTCACATTTCACTGTACTGTACTGCTGCTGTGCACCCAATGAAGGCTCTGGGCATGTTGGGGGAGTAGAGGTATCTTTCCCAGCTTGAAGTCTTCAGCTCACTGCCTCATGGGAAAGATTTAGGGGTAGGTGGGTACTTATTTGCTCTATAAGTAGGGATCCTTATGGCTGTCCCACATGTAGCCTTCAAAAGTTTGTATGAAGTCCAGCTTATTTTCTCCTTATCCTCATCTATGGCAGGCTTGATTCTCCTCTTGCCAGACCCCTGGGATGAAAACAGCCTGCATTCCATCTCTCCTAGGAACAGCTCATCCCTTTCTGGAATTTAGTTCAATCAGAATACTCTGCATCCTTAGATATCTATTTTTTAAGTTATAATTTTTGTTGGTTATCCAACTTTGTCTTGTTGCTAGGGTGAGAGTGACAGCGTATTGGACACTATACTATTGCCTTCAATAAACTGGCCCCGTGAGTGCCCTTAGAATAAATAAAGCCCTTCATCTAGGGCTGTAGTGAATGGCAACTGATTCCTCCTCTTGTTTTCTTGCCCACTTCCTAGCACTGATACCACAGTCTCTAAGGAACACTCTGGTGCACCCCATCTCCTCTGTAGGATGAAAAGAGGGACTGTGAGGAGTCCAGTTTAACTGAACACTGATCTGTTTGTGTCTGTGCAGACACGCGGCAATGCACGGGGCAGGGAACACTCCTCCCTCTGGGAAAAGCACCAGCACTAACGTAGCTCTTGGCTAGGATTGGCCACCCCTCCCAGACTTCTCTCACACCGTCTGCTCCCCACATTTTAGGCCCAGCTATTCCATGGAACTTGAATGGCCAACGGAGCCTGCAGGCAGCCAGAGGGCCAAGGGTGTGGGCTAACTAACTGGAAGGGTGGACTAGCTTGTGACTGCGTAGGAAAAAATCCTTATTGCTTCTGTAGCACAGCATGGCTCTCAAGAGTCAGACCTGAATACTGAATTGGTTCACCTTCTATGCAAAACGTACACACCTGGTCAATCGGTAACCAAGCTTCTCTGATTATTTACCACTTAGTGGATAAGAGCTGTGAATATAGAACCTTACTTTCTCCTCTGTGAGTGGAGAAATACCTGCAGTACAATAGGATGGTTTTAAGAGCTGTGAGTTTTTTTCTCTCTGGAATTATTTTTGCTCCCAGGTAGAGTTTATGGAATTGGAAGCCTAATATTTTATCCCCAGGAGATACCTACGGACTTCTTGCTTTCCCATCTAGGAGAGAGAGGGGATATCTTTATCATATAAACTGGAAACAGTTTCCAACACAGCACGGAGCTGTTTGACCACACAATGTACCCTACTTCAGGGAATTGAATCTCTGAACCAAATTATGAAAAAAAATCAGAGTCAGAGTTGAAAGGCTTTTCGGTCCCCATCACTGTACGAACAAGGCATGTACTACACTCTATCAAATATACAGACATCAAATGGGGCAGAGGGTTAAAAGATCATCAATAGCCACAACCCTTGATACTGTCTCACCTGCTAGAGTTGACAGATGATGACCTAAAGTTAGTCAGTTAAGCAGACAACAATGACAAAGTGTGAATTACATCCAGGGACTGAGAGCAACCTGATAGCCAAAGTGCGTAGGAGGTTAGCAAATGTGATAAGCCTGGCTCTAGGTTCCCCCAAGGATCAGAATGTCTATGGATCAAAATGAAAAGGAACATTTTTCATAATGCAAGTGTTTTAGATAAAGCTCTCACTGGATGGTTCTGCAGCCAGGGGTGTCTCATGATGTCTGCCCCTGAAACTCTTTGTATTTTAAGGGGACAGCACAAAGAGAACATAAAGCTAGATCTGGAATCAGCCCAAATTAGAATTAAATACATAAAGACTCAAAACTAATCTGTCCTCTTAAGGAGGCTAACCTTATTGGCTAGAAGTGAGCTGGGCTGACCTCAAAGAATACACCTCTATGGACCAGAATACATTTCTAATACTGCTCTTTTCTTGACAATTCCCATAACTTTCTTGGAACTGTACCAGGTTAGAGTTAAGATACAGCTTTTCTTGCTCACTACTTCAAGAATACTCTTGCCATCTATGATGAAATGTAATACACTTAACTATAAGAAATTATCAATCTTGTAGGTAAAAAATGGTCAAACATGGGTACTTTCATACAATTCAACATCAAGTATGTTTACATTTGTGTTTGGCCTGTGCTTTAGCACTTGTTTGCTACAAAAGTGAGACAGTGGATTCTAAACTCTTAATAGGAAGAGACCAAGTTATAAAAATCTCAGTCAAATGAAAGAAATGACAACCTGTCCCAGCCTAAGGCTAGTTTGGTACATCTGAACAAAGAAACATGTTTTGGACTCTCCTCAATCCAAAGTTCCAAAGATGTCCCATTCCTCACTGGTCTTTTATATTTTTGATATAGTTTGGGTATTTGGCCCCTCCAAATCTCATGCTGAAATGTGATCCTGAGTATTGGAGGTGGGGCTTGGCGAAGGGTGTTTGGGTCATGGGGGGAATCTCTTGAATGGCTTGGTGCCCTCCCTGTGTGAGCTCTCACTCTATTAGTTCACGTGAGAGCTGGTTTAAAAGAGACTAGCACCACTGCCTCTCTCTTACTTCTTCTCTCACCAGGTGACATGCCTGCTCCCCCTTCGCCTTCTACCTTGATTGGAAGCTGCCTGCAGCCCTCAGCAGAAGCAGATGCTGGCACCATGCTTCTCACACTGTGAGCCAAATAAACCTCTTTTCTCTATAAATTATCCAGTCTCAGGTATTCCTTTACAGCAATGCAAAACAGACTAAGACAACTTTCTTTAGGCCCATTCCTAGAAGTGAGGCACTAGGTTGAAAGTCAGCCCGTGCTTCCCCAAGGTCACTCAGACCGTCATGGAGATGCGGGTCCCAGATGAGAAAATTAGTCGGTGATGTTCCATCTCGTCCCTGCAGCTCTGCACTCCCTTGTTCTCCTTTGCTGACAAGGTGGTGATCTAGATCTGTGTTAATATGGTAGCCACTAGCTATATGTGGCTACCGAGTACATGAAAACGTGGCTAATCCCAATTAAGAGGTGGAGTAAGATTTCAAAGCCTTAGTAGAAAAAAAAGAATGTAAAATATCTTAATAATTTCTATATTAATTACATATTAAAATAATATTTTCAATATATTGGGTTAAATAAGTCACATTACAATTAATTTCACCTATAATACTTTTCTAAATGTTTCTACTAGAAAATTTAAAATTACATATGTGGCTTGCATTACATTTCTATTGGAAAGTATTGTCCCAAACAGGAAACTTTTGGTCCATGAAATGTCAGCTTTGAAGAGCTGGAGTTCATTACAGTGGTTACATACCTGAAAAAGCTATGGTTTGCAGTTAAACCTCAGCAGATCTTTCTCTTGATGGTACCAAATGTGGTAGGTACATGTATTGAATTATTAGCTACAGGCCTCAGAGAACATTCAAGAGGTTGAAGAGGATTAGTGATAAACAAACAGATAATAAGATGATAGAAGAGTTGGAGTGAAATTGGGCAATTTTGTGATGCTCAGTTTTTAAAATGAATCAAGGCCATCGAGAAAAACCAACATTCTGTTCAAGGACTGCCAAAGTTCTTAAAGTCACTAACCTCTCCTGCTCCCGCCCCCATGTGGCCTCAGAGAACTCCAAGAGAAAGGGGAGTACAGTGTCTGCTTCATTACATGTCTGTGGTTTGGCAGAGATCACAGCAAGCTAGCCCAATTTGGCCAACAAAGCCAGGGAATGGGAGGAAAGGAGGAATTGCCCAGATTGCAAGATTCAGAGGAAGAGAGGGTGGAGCAGAGAAGAAGCCAATGTAAATTTTTTTGAGCTAAGAGTTTGCCAATTCTTAATCAAGGGTAAAGATCACCAAGCAGAAGGGACTCTAAAGAATAAGGTAACCAGAGTCTTATATGAAATTGGAGGATATGTACAATTAGGAACATTTATTTGGCACCCTCAATACATTGGCTCATACTATTAGCTCATACTATTCTAGTCTCATAAGAAAATGAATAGTTTCAGTGACTTGTTAAAGACACTTCCTAAACTCCGGTTTTAATCACAGAGCTATGTGATTAATTTGTTCAACTCCCAAATGCTGAGGCTAATTTCATGAATGGACCATGGGGTGGGGAGCCCCCAAAATTCAGATTAAAATCCTACAGATTGGTTACATGGCACTACTGGTACTATTAAAAATCAGAGAAAATAGTCCTCACAATTTAGGAGCATACTATTTTAGGGTATCTAAGTGATAGATTCTTACTGAGACTCAACTGGGAAGATTATGAAGATTAATACTACAAATTTTGAAAATATTTCCTGAAGATCAAACCCAGTGAAGAAAATTATACCCCAATGCCCTACACTGTATCTTTTTTTTTTTTTTGAGACAGAGTCTCACTCTCTTGCCTGGGGCGAGTGCCGTGGCATCAGCCTAGCTCACAGCAACCTCAAACTCCTGGGCTCCAGCAATCCTACTGTCTCAGCCTCCCAAGTAGCTGGGACTAC
>CAUYSK010032993.1:0-62791 GCA_963575035.1 Avahi laniger
TCCATTTAACTGGAAACACAGTGGTTCTCTCGATTCTTAATAAATTAGAGGCTTGCGATGCTATATTAACAATCGCAGTTTAATTCTATACACAAGCATTTGACACCCACACAAGAATGTTAAGCATTTTAAAGAGGTTCAGAGATATGAGACATGCCTTCAAGAGGTTTATACTCTCACAGGGAATTTTAAGTTTGCGAAAAAGGTATAACAAGGTAGACTAAGATAAATACCAAGTGCATTTAGTGAACAGAGAAGGCATTTGTTGCTGCAGAGATGCAGAGAAGGATTTCTGGGGACGCCGACATTTCTGCTGGTCCTGAAGGATCAGGAAGAGATACAAAAGCCAAGGTGGAGAGGAGGGACACTCTGGAGGAAGGATCCAGTTGGGGGAGGTGTAGAAGCAGCAAAGGCCCAGCTGTGGTCACGTCACCAGGCATTGTTCTTATATGTGGTAAACACACGTGAATGTCCTTGGGTCCCACATGTACCACCCAGTCTTTCACCAAGATAGAAAATTCCAAATCATTGCCAGGGTGAACCAGCTCCAGAAACATATTGAGGGCCTGGGCCTGCCTTCTCCTTCCTTTCACTATTTTTACTCGCCTCTGTGTGATTTGCTGCAGTCTTCGTCAATAAAAGTCAGTTCACAATTGCAAAGACGTGGAGTTGACCCAAGTGCCCGTCAATACATGAGTGGGATGAATGGGTCAATAAAATGTGGAATATTATACCATGGAGTACTACTCAGCCATAAAAAAGATTAATGCCTTTTGCAACCATCTGGATGGAACTAGAGACCATCCTCCTAAGTGAAGTATCTCAAGAATGGACAAATACCACATGTACTCACTACTAAACTGGAACTAACTGATGAGCACACAAGTGCACAGAGGGAAATAAAACTCAGTGGAAAGCAACTGGGAGAACGGGGAGGAGGAGAGGGGAATAAACCAACCTAATGGACACTATGCACGCTATTTGGGTGATGGATACAGCTATAGCCAGGGCTCAAGCATTACAAAAATGATCCATAGTACCTAAAACATTTGTACCCTCTTAATACTCTGGAAAAAAAAAATTCAGTTTCACAGACACACATTTAAACTGGCCCAACATGTTTAAAACAGTGGGAGGAGGAGGATGCAGGGGGAATTGGCCCAAATCCTTAGTTTTCTTATTCGGACCATAGGATAATGTCGGTGACCATTCTAGCACCCAAATGGGGTGCCTGTGAACCCACACTCGTGTATGTCTCTGTCAGGCTCTAGGAAAGCAAAGCTGGGTTGAGGGCGGACTGCTGTGTCAGAAGAGCCCACAGCCTGAGCTGCCTTTCTTCAAGAGTGGCCTGTCTTAGAGTCATCTAGTTAAAGGTGCACATTCTTAGGCCTTAGGTGGTGGGGGGCAGAAGTCTGCATGTTTAAAGAGCCCCCACGCTGTTCTGATGCACAGTAAAGTTTGAGAACCGTTGTTCTGTGAAGTGGGCCTCAGCTTGGGCTGCACACTAAAATCACTTGGGGAGATTTTAAAAATACTTATGCCTGGGACCACACTAGATGAACAAAATAAGAATATCTGGGCATGGGGTCTCAGCGCCAGTATCTTTTTTTAACTTCCTCAGGTAATTCTATTTCGTGGCCAGGTTTGAGAACCAGTATTGGATAAGACTAACTTAGTGCTTTTAGTGCTTTGCATAAGAAAGGAAGAAAAGAAACAAAGGAAGGAAGGAAGGAAGGAAAGAAGGAATGAGAAAAAGAAAGAGAAAGAATCACTTGTAGATATTAATGTAAGTGGCCAATCCATTCTTTCTTTTGTATTTTGGGGCTACATATAAATATATATTTGGGGCTTTATAGTGACTTCCCTTGATAAACCAAATCAGGTTACCCACTGATGTTTTATTTCTTATTTGGGGAGCTTTTAAAAATCCATCTTCCCAGGCTATATCCCAGACCCATAAAATAAAAATTTCTGGGGGGCAGGACCTTGCCACCAAAGTTTTTGAAGTACTCTACGTGATTCCAGTGAGCAGCAAAGGGTGAGACCTGCAGGAGAAGCCCAGGTGAGGATGGGCACAGAGGTGTCTCCATGGCTTGGTTCACTTGAGTTTCATCTTCTACTTGGGCAGCTCACTATAATCGCCATGGCCACTATTTCTATGGTATTATACTGTCACGTCCCTAAAATTGTAGCTCAGCTGAGAGAGGTTGACATTTTCATATGGAACTTGACTAAATATAAAGGGAGAATCTATCAAGAACCTATCAATAAGATTGCCAGATTTAGCAAATAAATACAGGATTCCTAGTGAAATTTAAATCTCAGATCAACAACAAATGATGTTTTCAGTATAATAACGTTTCATGCAATATTTGGGACATACTTCCACAGGAAATTATTTCTCTTTTGTCTGAAATTTAGCTGGGAATTCTGTGTTTATCCTACCTATAAATGAAGTTAAATCAAGTCAAAATAAATTGAAAATGGAACGCTTCTGATTCTATAGTTGATAACAGTTCTCCAGGCTTGCTGTGCCCTGAGCCTGTCCCCCCCTGGATAATTAGGCCTGAGCCCCAAAGTGTCAGCACCTCTTTCGTAAGTCTCTGTTAATAAGGAGGCAACAACCTTATTTCCCACCACTTGAAGTTGATGCTTGTTCATACTTTTTTCCCTTGATGATCAAGGTCAGCACGTAGCCTTGAGCTTCTAGGAATCCCTTGGACTGTCCTACTTACTTTCCATTTCTAATTGGAGGGACATGTCTCATGTTGAGGCAGTGTTAACAGTTGACTTCATCTTTCCTGGCTCAGGTCATTAGCTCTGCCCACGTGTTAAGCTTTCTGGGATTTCTAAAAGCCCACTGATGACAGGCAACAAGAAAGACAATTGTAACATTACGCACAAACCATTACTCATACCTAGGGCCACCTTCATGGGACTGCGACCTGTGCTGTTACACCAGGTCCTCTGCTTAGAAGGGCTGCGTACTTGGTTTAATGCTCTGCTAAGTTTTGAAATTCTTAATATTTTATAAACAAGGGGTCTGAATTTTATTTGGCTCTGGACACTGAAAATTATGTAGCTGGTCCGTCCAGCTCTTCTGTAGAACATAGGCAACATAGACTAAAAGTAATGGCTTTTCGCACAGACAGTAATTTATATTCCTGATAGGGGATATGGCCTTAGTTTTCTCTCTTGGGTAAATGATATTCCTTTGGCAAGGGAAACCTACTGCTTACCCATTTCTTCCCATTATTTTGGGGATGCCTGCCTTAACAAAGACTTCTGCAGCTCAAACCCAGGCATTTTAACTGGGAGCTTAAATTAACCTACATATATTTTCAAGCGTGGCTATCTTTGAAAGTGGTATTTAGTAGCTGTCACCATTCATCAGTCAGCAATTATTGAGTACCTGGCCCGGTGCAGGGCATCTTTCCTCACTGACCCCATCGTCATCATCCATCATCGCTGCAGAGCCAGTCAGTGCCTGTCTGTGCACGATCCTTTGCTACCGGACGGTGTGCGCTAAACTGTATCCTGTTGGTTCAGCCCTGACTCTGAAAGGCAGGCAGTGTTGCCTTTGGAACAGAGAGTTTTTCCAAAAAGAAAAAAAAAAGCTGTGCCTATCAGGTGCTAGAACCACGGGATTATTTTTCCGGCACCTGCTACTATGAAATTCAGCACCAATAACAAAAAAAAAAAAAAAAAAAAAACTACAAAAAAATCCAAAGACGGCCCATTGGGTTGGCAGAAAACCAAAGCTGCCTCTCCCCTGCCTCCTCTTACAACAGTCAGGTTGTAAAATCGTGCAGTTGACCCTCAAAATCATTGCTGAAGATAGTCATGTGGGTACTGGCAACACAGGGCTGACCTGGGGTGACAGGTAGCGGGGAAGGGAGAGCTGATGGAAAACTATTCTGAAATCATGCGTGTGAAAGTACTCTGAAAAATATAATGTGTGAAAGCAATGTAAGGCATTGCTCTTCTTATTTATGGCTTATAGAGCATGCTTGAGGCATTTCGGCATCTCCCCGAAAAAATCTCCCCGAAATGCCAGCAAATCCTAATCTAATGTGAAACTCAAAACAATTGACAAGATAAAATAGCTCCAGAAACATAAGGAGGCCCTCGTGGTTGACGTGTAAGACTGGATTTACTGGCATGGCTCAAGGATCCCATTGCATCGTGGGGCCGTCTTTGAGCAGAAATCTCGGGGAAACAGCTCTTTACCATTTGAGCGAGCACCATAGTTCCATTCCTTGCCAAAACGTTTTGAGTAGGCCTTAGAGAGGAAGTAAAAAAAGTGTGCTGACATATTTTGAACACTTTATTATTAAAACAGTTAACTTTTCAGATATTTACAGCCAAGCATATTGATGAGAGGCAGAAAATCACCTCTAGGCATCCAGAAATGAAAGTAAAGGGCATCCTTCCTGCGATCTGCCCTGTCTTCAGTTTGTTAGAAAATGATAGCTATGGTGATGCTTTTATCCAAAAGAAGTAGCCCTACAGGAAAGTGAAATATCTTGGATCAAGGAGGATGCTCTTGCTTTGAATTAAATTGAGTGGAATGGTTGGCAAGAATTCACCGGATATTTGGAGCAGGGGAGCTGCAGTGGAAAACGGGCTGAGCGAGAACAGTCAGGGCCCTCAGGGGACTTGCGTTCTAATTGAGAGAACAAATTTAGTGCACTATTGGTTCTATTGGATTACACTAGAATGTAACGTTATGCTTTTCTAGCGTGATCTAATATTATCATGTATTATACAGGGCCACATTTTAGTATCCAAAACCCCTGGAACAAGATGCCTGGGATTCAGGGGATTTGGGGATTTTTAGAAATGCACTATACAGTTCACGTAGCAATTGCCACTACCACCTCCAGTGGGGCCGGGGGAGCTCTTCACGTTCACTGACATTTTTGCAGCAAAGCCAGAGCCAGTCATACTAACCAGGATAAGCCTACAGGTAACCTCACAGCAGTTCAAATCAGGCTTTACTACCAAGCGAGTTTAACTTTGGGTTTTCAGAACATTTCGGATTTCAAAGGTGCAAATAATGGATTGGGAGTTTGTAGTAGAATATAATATATCAAATTATACTGACATATACTATAACAGAAATTCCATGAGGGCAGTGTTATTTCCAAAATACCCAGAACAATTCCTGGCACAGAGTAGGTACTCGATAAGTATTTGTTCAATAAATAATAAAAGTAATAATAAAAAGTGTTAACTTATTTTATTGTCTACTCCATGCCAGGCATAGAGGAGCTTCATAACAATCCTATTAGGTAGGTGTTGTTATTTCTGTTGTTATTCTTATTTTAGAGATGAGGAGACTATTTCTGAGAGAAGTTAAGTGACCTGCCCAAGGCCACCTGGATGGCAGGTGATAAAGCTGTGATTCAAACTAGGGGATTTGGCTGTGGGGCCAAGAGACCACCTGGATGTCAGGCTGCCTGGGGTCCAAGTCCTGATTCTGCCACTCACTGGCTGTGTAAACTCACTACAGTGGTCTGACTTCTCTGTGACTCCATATCCTCGGGTGTAAAATGGCAGTAATAATATTAATAATATCTGCCTTATAGGATTGTTTACAGATGGGTGTGAACTGCTTACAAACTGTTCTTGGGACTTAATAGGCCCTTAGTGAATGTTTGCTAAAACTAATGCTTTGGAGAGAGGCTTTGTAGCAAAGAGTTTGTACAACAGAATAGAGAGGACTTTTACATATAAAAAGGTAAAACTTTAGATAATCTTATATACAACCTAATAATAAACGTATAATCCCATACTACTATAATAAACTAAGAATCCAATGATTAAGTCACAAAAGAAACTCTATTTGAGTGTCTCCATTTGATTTAGGTATTGATAAAATTAAATAACTTCTGCTATAAAATTTGGTAGACTAAGCATAGAAGAATGTCTCCTCTGTGTGATCAAGATGGTACATCTCATACCAAATACTCAGTGGTGAAATTTGAGAAGTTTTCCCTTTAAAATCTGAAGCAATACAAGAATGCCTACAATATCACAATTACTTTGTCATGTTCTGGACATTTTAGCTAATAGAATAAGACATGAATTGGATATAACAGGTTTATCTATGTAAAAAGCAAAGATATTATTTGTAGATATTATGATTGCTTTGAAAATGGCAGAGAATCAAATTGCAAACTCAATAATAAATCTAGAGTTCCTATAATCTGGCTGAATAGCAGCTTGCCCATATGTTAGCAATAACGTTCAACAATATAATGTATGTAGTATTTTGTGAATTTTTATTGCTGGTATATAATTTAAAGCAAAATAAATAATGGCTAATTTTTCTAAAAATAGACAATTCTAGTCTTTGAAATATAAAACATCACTACTTACCTTCTGCTTCATTGATTACAAATAATTGAAATTCTGTACTGAAGCCTCGATGTTTTTTATTAAATATAATGTTTTGCTACATGACTTGGATTCAATTTCTGAAACATAGGGGATGCCAAGATGTACATGTAGACCTGGGTGGTGAAACATCCATTTTATTAATTCTTTGAAAAATAAATGACCTCACTTCCTTTATGACTATAGTAATTAACACTCACATTCGTACTGATTCAGAACGACGCTATGTATTATTTATCACTATCCATTTGTGGTTTTGCGGTCAACCTAATGGGTATCTTTGTCAGACAGCTTTTGTGTATGAAACATTGAGGTTGTTCTCATCTGCTTGTCTAATAATTTCTCACCAGAAGAGTCAAAACACGCTTTTAAAAACCTGAGCCAAGATAGAGCACAGGTGAGCACAAATTTTAATTCTGACTTTTAACTGGCTTGTATTGTATCCTGTTCACCTGGGTCAATATGCAATATTGACTAAGTTTCGTGAGTCCCCCAGTTCCCCGCACAAAGCTTGGTGCATAATAGTTGTCCACCTAATATTTGTGGACCAGGCAGAAATGAGAATAAAAACCCGAGGCTTCAAACTCTCTGCCCCACCCTCTCCTTTGATGGTGACAGGTCACACCCAGCAGTGTCTCAGGACATTTTGATCCTCATCTCAAGACGCTTATCCTAAAGGTCACACCTACCGCATAAAGGTCTACAGCAGGGGCTGTTTGCTGCATTTGGTCAACACCAGATGTTCACAGAGTGCTTGCTCTGCTCCGGGCCCTGTGCTGAATGGGATGAGCATTCGTTTCCGTGATGGGGAGCTGCGCCCAGCGCCTTAGCAGATGCAGATCAGGCTGCGCTTCTCAGGCCAGGCCCCGCGTGCTTGTGGCTTTTCTCCGCTTTGCTGCCTTCGAGTTATGCTGCCGCCTTCTCCCTAATCCCTGCAAACAGGCAGTGTGCGAGGAGTCTGCCAGCACATCAAGTGTGTCTGCAAAATGCAGACAAATTGCTGCTCTTTATTAGAGGTACGGATGAAGGACTTTGGGAAGCTCTGAAACTACAGGGTTTTGGGTTTCTTGGTTACTTTTTCTCAAGCCCTATTTTCAGATCTCTGATGTTATTAATGGTACATTTTCCTGCCAACATCCCTCCCTTCTTCCATCCCTCTACTTTCCCTCCCTCCCTTCCTTCTTAAAGACCTCAGAAATAAAATCAGATCTCTATTGATTTTTCCTGCTTATTAGGAAAAATTCCCAGGCCTTTCTTACTAAGTTTGGTCCTCTGTGAGAAATGTGTCTTCTGTCTGTCTTGGGTTGTGCTTCCATGGGAACACTCCCTTGACCTTGTCATGAGCAACCTCTCCAAAATCTCAGGAATCCCTCTTTCCGGTCCTGTTTCCAGTGTGTCCACTGCTACCCTGATTCCAACAGTCCTTTGGCCTTCCCAGGTGGCAAACATTGACCTCCAACTTTAAATATTTTTTTTTTTTACTCTCTCACTCTACTCTTGTCCGCACTCTGTCTAGCCTTGATTCTGTGGCTATAAAGTCGCTGATTCTTTGAGAAACTCAAAACTGTCCAAAGAAGAGAGTGCCCACGAGCCCCAGCAGCCATGTCTTGCCCACCATGGACATCACCAGGGCTCTCATTTCCCTCCTGATGCGAGGCCCCTACCGTGACAGCCCTCTTCTGTGCACTGGACTCTGCCCGCCTTTACCTGTTAAAGGACATCGCCCCAGCCATTGTCCCCTGTGTCCCCTGCAGCTCCAGAGTGTCACTGTGTTGCTAAGTCCCATGGCCACTCAGTTCTCCTCCTTGGCCCGTCAGAAGCTCCCATCACAGCTTTTTGTTTCTTAGACACTTTCTCCACTGACTCCAGGCTGCTCCATTTTCTCTTTTCCTCCTATCTCAGGGTGACTTTTGTCTCCCTAAGTGGACTATTGTCAAGCCCTGGAGCTCAGTCTCTGAGCTCCTCTCCTCTCTGGTTGCATCCCCTCGCTAGGGGATTCTATCCAGGCTTAGGGCTTTGCATCTGTCTCCCGTCGGGTTTGCCTGTATCTGGTCTCTGGTGGAAACCTCCCATCGGAACTCCAGACTTGTATGCCAGCTGTCTGCTCTGCAGCTCCGCTTGATGCCAGGGGGGCATCTTACACTCGGCATGACCAAAACAGAGCCCTGAGCTGTCCAGTGAGAGATGACCCTCCCATTGTGTAGCCCATCTCAATAAATGGGGACTTTTTAACCCGTCTCTTCATTGACACCCCAGCACTACTTTCCAAAAAGAGCTAGCCTGCAACTGCTTCGCCCACCTCCATGACCAACAACCTGGTTCACGCTTCCCTGATCTCTCTCCTAGATTATCTAGCCGCACCAAGCAAAGTTCACCCTGGGCATCCTACTCTCTCCCTACAGCCTTTGCGCTTGTTCTCTCTTCCTGGAATGTTCTCATCATCTCCTTCTGGTCTTTTTCAAATATCACCTCCCCTGAAGGCCTTCCCTGGACGTGCTTTTCAATAGCAGCCCTTACTCCTGCTTGCTGTCCCTCCTCCCCACCTCACTCATGCTGAAAGCACTTAGCACACTCAGACACGCATACTAAGTTCCTTGTTGTTGGTGTTAATTGTCTGTATGCCCCCACAGAACGTAAGCTTCACTGATGCAGGAATTTTGGTCCATTTTTTTCACTTGTCTTGAAATATTTGTTGAATAAATGAATGAAAGAATGAATGCCCCAGGTTGAATCTGGGGCATGGCAAGGTCCGGGGCCATGACGAGAAGCACCCCACTAAAAGTGAAAATGTTAGTGGCCCAGATGTTTCTATCTGTACAGATATGTCCCATCCTGTGGACAAAACACTGAAGCAATAGGCAGAGTTACTTGTCCTTTTCCCTGAAGTTTGATGACACAACCAATGTGGGTGACTCTGAAATCCCTGCTAATCCCCCGTTTTTGTATCTAGCCAGCCTTGCTTGCCACTCTGAGGCTCAGGAAGACACTGACCGATTTTAGTCTGGATGCTGGGCATGCTTTGAGATGCAGCTCTGATCCATGAGAAGAGGTCCTGACCTCTCCACAGCAGTGGCCTCTGCACCCATCACCCTCCTGATCCAAGTCTTGCCCTTTGGCAGGTCATTGTCCTCATGACTGCCCAGGTTATCATCATAAAACATATGTTCACATTATCAGAAGGCAAGCACTATTTTTAAGGCAGTGTGTGAGAAAACCATCCTAGTTGGGGATGACCCAGTAAAACCAGCCCTGAGCCCAAAGGAAGACCCTTGGCCACAGTGATTGATCTGCCTGAGGCTTTGGCCCCCACTCCAGGCTCAGGGCATCTGCCTGAGCTCCCAGGGCTTGCTTCGACTTTGGTTCTGCCTCTGCCTGTTCCACCCACAGTGCTGTCTCTGTGGTCATGCATGGATTATTCAGCGATGACCTGCATGCCCACAGGAGCTTCCCTGTCCCTGGGCCCCTGATTTCAGTGAAGATTGGGGCTTTCCTCTGTATGACAATGGGAACTTTACTTCATCCATAGTCTGGCACCACTACCTGACTATTTGGATTATTAGAACCCTCAGTTCTTTAGGCTGAATTTGGGGAGAACTAGATCTTGGTGACCATCTGGGAGAACAGTTGAGTGGCTGAGTTCTAGACCCACTGTTCAGATAACTTAGGCTGTGAACAGCCAGTTTTCTAGACGTTTATGGAACATCTTCCATATGCATGTATCTGCATGAGGAAAGGAAGGAAAGAGGATGTGTACCTGGATGACAACCTAATCTATTCCCACGATCCAGTCCTTCTGACTAACTCTTGACATTTAAGAGCAAGAACTACATATTTACTTTGCTTCATTTACTGTCCATGTGTGTGATCTGAAGGTCACTGAATTCCTCCATACCTGTGTTCCTTCCTGTGGAAATGGTGATTATAACATGTACTTGGTGGTGTATGGTTAGGATCTAATAAAAAGATGTCTGTACATAGGAAGAACTCAGTAAACTCTTTCCTATAATATTGTACACGGTAGGTTTTTAATCTCAACATTTTAAATCAATGGATTGGTCCCCTGGGTCTATGATAGATGAGCAGTTATTATATCTGCAGGTGCCCCAGAAGCCTTATGACTTAGCTAAGGCGTGGCACCTGTATTCTTACCCTTGTCCCAGCAGCCTCTCCTCCCAGTGCAGGGTTCTCCCAGCTCCCAAGACATCCCCCGAGCTGCAGGCCTTTCCCACCCCTCCCTCTCCTTCACTCAGAGGGGACCTTTAAGTGTCCTTCACTCCCTAGAACCCTACTGATAGGTTGGCCCAGTCCTCAAGCAGGCAGCGCTCAGTCTTCATGGCTATGATGGTTTAATGTGTTCTCTTTACCAGGAATGGTGGCATTTTCCCCAGAGATTTTTCCGAAGGCAGAGAGCTAGTGCTCAAAGGTGAGGATCTCCAGTGGTGGGCCACGTACAGCCTGGTCCTACCTGAGTTAAACAGCTCCAGGGGCACCAGTCGGGGTCCAGTACCACGGCTCAGCCCTGTGCAGGCTCGTGCAGGGGCAGAGGCTTTGTGCCATGCACTGTGTGGAAATAAACAGTTGAAAGACTAGAGGCTTCTTCTCAAGGAGTTTATAATGTAGCTGAGGACATAGATAAGTAAACAGATCATTATAATAAAGAATTATAATCAAGATCTGCAAAGAATGTCATGTGAACAGAGGGAAGAAACCTAATGTTTAGGAGAGGTACCCTGAAGGAGGTCATTTTGAGGAATAAAGAATGAATAGGAAAAACTGGGAAAAGGTTGGCTTTGGCAGGACAGAGAGGCAGGACACGACACAGTGTGAGCGTAGAGCTCCCCATCACTGCTGCAGTTGCTGGGGCATGAGATTTGAGACTGGAAGAGAATGCTGAGGCCAGGACCTGGGTTAGGAATGTGGGCTCTAAGGCAGTGATGGGGAGCCACTGACCATTTTAAGTAAGGATGGAGAAAGAAGAGGATCCCAGTGGCATTTTGGAAAGTTCTTTCCAACTGCAGCATGGAGGGTGGACCAGAGGAGCGGAAGGGGAAGCCAGGGTACCAGCATGAGCCATGGCAGCCTCTGTGTGAGAGCCGGAGAGCTCTGGGCCAGAGCAGCAGCTGCTGCCTTTTCAGCCAGCATCAGTTCAGCCAGAGATGGGCCTCGTTGGAGATGGGCAATCTCCAACGAGATGGGCAATAAACATATTGCCAACTTCTTCCATATTCAAAATAAGTCAGAGATTCTACTTATCAGCCCTTTATCAGATTTGTAGCATGCAAAAATTTTTGGGCTGACTTTTGAACAGAGCAGTGACAGGACTAAATTTTCATTTCAGAAAGATGTAAACATCAGCCTGGAGGATTGATTAGAGCTGTTTGATATAAAAGAGAGGTGAGTTTTGAGTGCATTTCAATAACTCGATTAAGAAATGAGGAAGGATTGAAATAAGGCAGAAAGAAGCGAAGGTGAGGCATTTGAGACATAAAGTTGGCTTGATTGCTGTCATGAGGGGAAAGACTTCTGTTATCATGGGAAAGGAGGCTGAACTCTCAGAACTAGTGAGGCTGGTGGGGAGCGGGCAGCCTGGTGGCAGTGAGTAGAGAACGAATAGGAAGCAAAGAAGCGAAAGCCAAGTAAAGCTCTCTAGCACAGTGGTCCCCAACCTTTTTGGCACCAGGGACCAGTTTCATGGAAGACAATTTTTCCGTGACCGGGGGGTGATGGGGGATAAACCTCTCTGCTAATGATAATCTGTATTTGCAGCCGTTCTCGAGCGCCAGCATCACCACCTCAGCTCCACCTCAGATCCCCAGGCATTAGATTCTCATAAGGAGCTTGCAGCCTAGATCCCTCGCATGCATGCGCGTTTACAGTGGAGTTGGAGCGCCTGTGAGAATCTAAGGCTGCCGCTGATCTGACAGGAGGTGGAGCTTACGTGGTGATGCGAGCAGTGGGGAGCGGCTGTAAATACTGATGAAGCTTCCCTTGCTCATATGCACCACTCACCGCCTGCTCTGTGGCCGGGTTCCTAACAGGCCACAGATGGGTACTGGTTTGTGGCCCAGGGCTGGGCGACCACAGCTCTATAAATTGCGTAGCTGTGAACTGATAGAGAGGATAACGGGAGGGGGGCTTAGGAGAAAGGCTTAATATGGGTGAAACAATTTTTTTAATACTTTGTGTAGAAAAAGTCAGTAGAATGGGAACTTGAAGACAGAAAGGGATGATAAATGATGGTTTGAGGTCCCTAGGAAAGCTAAGAGATGCACAATTATAGGAATTAGCACAAAACTGTGGGGATGTATCTGTGGGGAAGAGGGGGACATTTTTCTTCCATTTCTAATAACAATATTACCTACTGTTCACCTTAGAGGGTTCTGTTTTTTGTTTGTTTTCCAATTCTTCTTTGCAGTACATATTCAGAGACTATGTGACTTGTATTTTAACCCTTTTAAGGGATAACTCTGAAGTCTATACTGTTATTATGTTAAAGATCTTTGCTTAAGTCTACTTGCTTTAACTTGGCATGACGATATTCTGATCCTATCGTACTCCATTTCGGGTTACCACATATATCATTGTACTGATCTCCTAAGTACCTGTATCAGTGTCCTCCAGAAAAACAGAACCAGTGGGATGTGTACGTGTACAGGAGAGCAGGAGGGAGGGAGAGAGGTGTTTATTTTAAGGAATTGGCTCCTGGAATTGTGGAAGCTGGCAAATCCAAAATTGGCAGGGTAGGCCAGCAGGCTGCAGACCCAGGGAAGAACTGATATTGCAGGTCAAGTTTGGAGGCAGAATTCTTTCTTCCTCGGGAGACTTTAGTCTTTTTAAAGACCTTCAACTGATTGATTGAAGCCCATTAACATTATAGACGGTAAGTCTACTGATGTAAATATTAATCTCAACTAAGAAATATTTTCACTGCGTCGTCCACGCTGGCATTTGACCAAATATCTGAGCATTGTGCTTGGCCAAGTTGATACACAAAACTAACTGTCACAGTGCCCATCTCATCCAGTTGTGAGGACTAAATGAGGTAACATAGAGAGCATCTGACAGGACAGTCCAGGCACTAGGGAGCCAAAAAGCAATGTGGTATGCATGTGTGTGTTTAAATCCTTTATCAATGGCATGATTTCAAAACTGTTTCACTTGAGCACACAGTGGGGAAGCCAACCTTGGTAGGTTGAGTATGCAGGGGAAAAAGAAAAACTCTGCTTCAAGGAACATGGAAAACATTTGAAATTTTCATTTAATCAGAAAGGATTTTGAAATACCCAGTCTAACTCTTCCTCACAGTCTTTAAGATAACATAATTCAGTATGGCAATATGTTGGTACAAAAGTTACCCTCAATGGCATATTTTTTCCTGAGACCATAGTATATCAATGGATCTCATCCCTTTTCATAGCAAATATTTTGTAATACCTCCTTTACTGCCCTAAAACTCAAATAAATACTTACATAATTTGTGACAAACCAAAGACAGTGCCCTAGAAGTACCATTTAAAAGTAATTTATAGCCGGGCGCGGTGGCTCACGCCTATAATCCTAGCACTCTGGGAGGCTGAGGCGGGGGGATCGCTCAAGGTCAGGAGTTCGAGACCAGGCTGAACAAGAGTGAGACCCCCGTCTCTACTAAAAAAATAGAAAGAAATTATCTGGACAACTAAAAATATATAGAAAAAATTAGCCGGGCATGGTGGTGCATGCCTATAGTCCCAGCTACTCAGGAGGCTGAGGCAGGAGGATCGCTTGAGCCCAGGAGTTTGAGGTTGCTGTGAACTAGGCTGACGCCACGGCACTCTAGCCCAGGCAACATAGTGAGACTCTGTCTCAAAAAAAAAAAAAATAATAATTTACAATGGTACATAATTTAATATGTAAGTGTTGGGCACTAGGTTAGAAAATATGATGAAGCAAGCAGATGCTTGCATGTATAGAGCATCTTCATGAATGCAGCAGCTACAAAAGAAGACAGAGATGTACTCTGTCAGTGACTCCAATTCCACGAGTATCATAGCTGTCAGTCATACAGTTTTCCAAAAGTATGTCAATTCTTGGTAATGACCAAGAGACCAATTCTTGTTAAAGTAAAATCTTCCCTCATTTTATACAACAGCTGCATTGCTAGAGAATTCATCATCTATTAAAATCCTGTAAATACACTGCGCTTTCATGTAAAACAGAATTCTCAGATTATCAAACAGGTTTTTCACCTCTATGAATGTCTGGCAGGACATTTAAAGGCGACACAGGAGGTGGGACGGTTCCTTGTCCTGTGGGGCTGTCCGTGGTACGGGACATTTCACCTGCCGTTCTGAGCCCCTGCCCTCTATATGCCACTCGCTCTTACTCGTCGTCATGCTAACCAAGAATGTCCCCACATTTCCAAAACTCTCCTGTTGAAAACCACTGACATACATAAAATTGTTTTGGTATGAATTACTGGAAATGAGACTTCTGAATCTGATTAAATATAACAAACAAATCATGCAGCACCAGGAAAATGTTCAAGGTAAATTCAAAAGGTTTATTGCACCAAATGCCACAGAAAAAATGGATCAAAATAATACATGAACAAGTTTAAAAAAAAAATTTCCATACAATGACATTGGTATCTATTCAACTGATCAAAAATATAAAGTCCTATGAGTTTCTCTTAATGGAGCTTCAAATAATAATAAATCCCAGAATTTTCTCCTTTTTAAACACCATTTAAATTTAAGCATATTGCAATCTCACTTCCAAGATGTATTGTTCATCAAATCTTGACATTTAAAAATTAACATTCAGAGGGGGATGCTTGATTTAGGCAAAAACTATATTAAAATATCCTCTCCCCCAAAGCACAATAAAAAAACAAATGGTTCACATTTACCAAGAGAAGCTAAAGACTCTTTCAATTTAAATGGTGAAAATATGCATGGACAAAATGCTCTCAAAAGTACATATTAGTGGAA
This sequence comes from Avahi laniger, assembly GCA_963575035.1. Classification (NCBI taxonomy): domain Eukaryota; kingdom Metazoa; phylum Chordata; class Mammalia; order Primates; family Indriidae; genus Avahi; species Avahi laniger. The sequence continues at coordinate 15,372 of CAUYSK010032993.1, forward strand.
AAAGCCAGACATTTAAAAGAATTTTGGGGTCACTTTATATTCTTTATTTTTATGTACAACCAACTCTAGTGAAGAACCTAAAAAGCTACAGACTAAATTTTTATAAAATCTCAGGACCTAATTATAAGAGCACAAACAACAGTTTAGTATCATTTAGCATGTGGGGATTTTCCTCCCTTCAAAAAAGTTAATTTTGAAAAATATGGTAAGTTTAAAAAGTTGCAATGTGTAAACCGGCAGTTCCATGGGATGTGAAAAGATTATAATTACTTTCATTAAAAAACAGCACACTTCAGAAAAATGGATTGAAGCCTGTACAAAAAGCTATTTAACACTGATAAAAAATAAAATACTTTGGAATTATGCACAAGGATGGAAGCTACATTTTAAATTTTCATTGTCATGTTTAAAACGTCACAATTACCTTTACATTCATTTCACTTATCAATGTATTAAAAATAAAACTGCAACATGCTAGAAAGAGGTCCATCACAGTAACATTTACACACTTCTGCTCTGTCATGCCTCACTAGCTTGCTTCAAAAAAGCAAGATGCTACAAAAGTTACACTCAACAGGTAAGACTTAAAAGTTGAAGAAACCCTAAAGGTGGAATCCTGTCAACTGAGGTAGATTTATTTATTTATTTTTTAATTTTCATTTTTTTCTTGAGGTGGTCACGGGAGCAGGCGGGATCCCTTTCTTGCCTCTTGGGCTCAGCCAGAATGGAGCCCCTGGGTGGTGCCCGACGGGTGCGTGGGTGTATCTCAACACACTTCCATGAGATTTTTTCCTTTTTGCTTTTGGGAAGAGGTTGAATTTAAGACAAAGAAAACTTGAATGTTAAGTATTTAAAAAGTAGGATTATAAAAGAGCAGCAACATTCTTGGTCTGTTCTTGTAGGCAATAGAAAGGATGGGCTGGGGCTGGAATCCTGAGTGTTGCCGAGACAACCCCCACACAGGACCCACCTGTAGTTTTCCAGACATTTTTTGAAGAGTGAGTTTTAGAACATTAGATTAAGAGGCAAATTAAATTTTCTCAGGCTTATGAGGGTCTGGGCTAATTTTCTTTTATGTATAGAGTTTGGAATCAACCCTTTAATCTCCCCTATATGGGTTGAATTTTCGACATGCCGCTATGTTCACATAAAAATTGAACTGATTTTCTATGAAAACCTGGAAGATGGTGAATGAAAGTGCCCAAAACACGTAAACAAGGAGAAGGGAACCTAGAGATGAGGGGAATGCTTTAGAAACTGGTGCAGATGGAAAAGTTGTAACATCAGCTATGACAATTTATTCACACATGAGAAACAAATGCTGAGGGAGCTGAGCCACAGGTGAGGTTCATTCTCTTTCTGTAACATAACAGCAAACAGGGGTGTCATGGAACTAGAGAATTTAAAATACAAAATCAAATGTTAGGCAAAAGGAAATGGAAAAACCTCCATTTTTATGAATGACATACAATGAAAATTAAAGATCTTAAGAGCCTTAAAGCACCCATCTATCTACACTTCGCATTGTAAAAAAAAAAGGGAAAGGTAGCAGTTATGACCTATTCCTAGGAATTACTCTTAAGAAATAATGCATTGATTTTTCTCCATTGGTACTGCTGGTATACTTTTTCAAACAATTTGCATTTGTAAAAGAATAAAGAGACAAACTTGTGTAACTTGGTGTATAGGATCAGGATTTTATCAAATAGAAAATCTGAAGTCATTCTAATCTCTAAAAGGGAGGTTATTTCATCTTGGGTACAAAGGATGCGTGGAAAGGACCAGAATTAATTCATAGAACAGTGAAAGGAAATCAGAGCTTGGTTATAATCAACCGCACTCAAGATCTGCAATGTTTTGTTTTACTAGATTGGCTCCTAACTTCTAATGTCCAATTTTTTTTAGAAAGTCTTTTACTTTACCCTGGATGTTGGTACACAGTCTGTTTCACGGTCGGTTAACTGAAGTTTCTTTTATATTAACAGAAAATTAAGGTTTGGGGTTTTTTTAAAAAGTAAACTGGGTGAAAATAATTCATTTTGGTAGGTTTTATACAATGGGTAAATTAATTTCCTGAAAGATGTTTTGAAAAGGACGTAGGGATTAGAAGGCACAGCAATGATAATGTAAAAATTTAGATCATATAAGAATTGTTTCTAAATGTTCAAACTAATTGCTTCCACTAGTCATGCTGAACAGTTGCAGGTTTTATTTCCCACCAGGACAGCTGTGCCTTTTAAAGTATAAACAGTCATTTGTATTAACTATGCTAAGAAGAAAGTGGCTTCAGCTGGAAGAACTTACCAACAGAAACACTCTTGAGCTTGTAGAAATAACTTTGGTAAATGGCCTCTCTTAAAAAGGCTGCTGAAAGCTCTAAAGTAGAAGGATATAACATATGGTTTCAGACTGTACACTTTGCTGCTACAAACTACATCTTGATGGGATTAAGATGCTACATTGATTCTTGGGTTTATTGCACCAATAATCCATCTCTGACCTACCTGTGGCTACATCTGAAACAAGGTAAACTCCAAGAAGAAATGAAAACAGTGGGTTCCAAAAGCACTCTCTTTCCAACAGGCAATCCTCTTTCACGGTATATGTCAAACAGTAACTGCGCAGCCACCAGAGCTGAAGATGGTACAATGTGGCTTTCTTAATTTCACCTTGTGTAAAAAGCAAACTCCGATCTGGAATCCAAAGTCCTTGTTCTGTCTTCTCAGAATGGCAAAATACGCTTTCTCCAGTTTGGGGTGCTCGTGCTTAAGCCTGGACATGGTTTCCTACTGGAATGTCATGTACATTGTTTACCTCCCTGCTCCAAAGTCACTGGTTCTTCTTCTGCCCAAACAGCACAAGGCAATCTGTAGCAACAGCTTAGTGTTTCTTGTAGTGCTTATGTCTCCTCCTACCAAAAAGGTCACTCTCGCTGTTGATTCATGGGTAACAAAAGGCCTAAAGTGTTCATGACAATCACAAATGCCATTATGTCAAGTAAACCTAAGGCTTCCAATGAAGCAACCGCTTGAAAACAAAAACACAAAACAAAAAGGTGGAATGACTGTTTGCTCTTCTTATGCTTTTGATGTCACGGAGAGCTTATTCCTTTCTCCTTCAGTTGAGAATCTGATTTTTCTCTTCCAAGGAAGAACTGTCCTGAGCTTTAGCTTATAAGAGTATTTGAGCCACATAAGGAGAATGTGTACTGGCAATAGCAGTCAACAGAGGCAGGTCATTGGATTCAATCCTGAATATTGAAAAAAAAAAAAAACAATTTTACATAGCATGATTTTACAGGAAAGCATTATTTCTAGGTACCAAGCTTGCGAGATTATCATTTAAAATTAATGGAAAAGTAAAATAGATGGAAAGATAATTAACTTATTAGTAAGATCTTCCCGTGGACACCACCAAGGAGGCAAAGGGAGACAGATGCAGGTGTGCTGTGCGTGGGCATCAAGCTGATCTTCCCACAGCGGGGGCCGCCCGACTCTATGTCTACCACTTTTCTGTGTTCCCTGCAGAACTTCTTTATGTCATACGTTAAGGTTTTCTCCATTATCTCTTCATTTCTCCAGTCAGCACTCCTGAATGCTCAGCGATTTGGCATCTGGGTTCAAATTAGTCTTAGGAAACTGATGATGGCAGTAATTTCTTCAAAAACTCTGGGGATCTGTTCAACAGGGCATGCAACTTAGGGCCTCACTACCCTTTGAGCCACAATACTTTCAGAGCAAAGCGACACTAAAAGATACTGAATTAAGGGACATCACCGTTTCAAATGCACATAGCTTTCGCTGCCCCTGTTAAAGCAGAGATGGATACAGTATGGTCACAGGCTAAATGATGCCAGATATCATGAAAAAAAAATTGGACTGTGTTAGTCTAGGCAATACAAAATAATTCTTTTCCTTGAATTCCCAAAAATAAAATAAAAAAATTACTGGCTTCATGGAGCTCTCTATTTCTTCTCCAGTAATGCTAACGTACAGATCCAGTATCAGAGCAGACAAGAAGTTCTCTAGGACTTTTAGTGCTGCTGGACCTAACCATGGGAGAAAGGGGGTAAAGTGAGGATGAGCGTGATTCCACTAATAACGGACTAAGAGGACCTACAGATGAGTGCTAAAGGGAAATAAATTCTTATGATCTAATAATGTTGATGGACACCTGTCAGAGTCAAGGACTGGGTCAAGTCCTAGAACTATAAGGCACACACCTGGCAATGGGAAATGTAATGAGGCAGGATTAAAGGAAGGGGCTGCTAAAGAAATAAAAACTAAGAAACAAAACAGAGATATGTTGCAAGTTCACTGCAAAAGCAAACATCTCAAAAGGGGATTAAATATTTTTTAAAATTAAGAAAAACATAGGAAATGCTAAAAGCCAAACAATACATCAGTCATATTTCGGGTGTGAAAGATGAAGTCTGATGAGAAGGTTTGCGTCTTTAAAATAATACCTTAATTAGCAGGCTTACTAGAGAATTTCAAGGTCAACGTTACAAACCACATTTTCTTGTCTCAAGTTAGGGGAATCATGATCATGGAAACAGGGGCAATTCCCTATTTATATATAATGTCTTTTTGTTATTTTTCTACTGAAAAATTAAGCAGAGAGTTAAAACAAAAGCCAGAATTTCTTCCCCTGGAGAAGATATGGCAAATACCCTCTGGAAGATGATATACGTTATTAGTAACAGAAGCAAGTCTCTCTTTGGTGGGCTTACAATAAAAGGAAAAGTACAGTCACCCCACAGACATGCAGGTGGGTGCCTCCACGTCAAAGAGAAGGGCCTTTCCTGCCACCAGGTGGGAGGTGCCTACCAACTCCTCCTCTGGGAAGTGAAAGGTAAATACAAGCTGCTGCTGCATGTCTGACAGCTTGTGACTTGGGCATCTTAAAATATTAATACTAGAAATAGGCAGACAGCGTAAGATTAAATTTTTTCCTTTCAAGCATAAAATAACCCAGGGAGAAGAGTAACAAAGAACCACCAGCCTAAAGTGCTGCGATTCTTTCTAGGCGTGAAATCTGGTATTAGATACAAGGAACATGCTATTTATTGGGGAGCTGCAGAGGCACAGAGCTGATGGACCCCAAATACTTTGGTGGGTGGCCAGGGCCTGCCTGTTTAGGGTGGCACGGTTAAATGGGTCAGTGGGCACAATACTAGGAATAGCCCACCACAGGGAGAAGTGGTGGCACGTCACAGAACTCACCCCAGCACAACGCCTAATTCTTTCACGTGGACTCGTGTGTGTCCCCGAAGATACTCAGACAGCATTTTACTTTTAAGGTACATCTCCTGTAGTCTATCTTCGAGATGCATGATGCACTGCAAAGCCAATAACATTCACAATGAAGGCTAGAATTCAAACCTCTGCCAGTATTTTAAGGGTTAGAATCTTTCTCTTAATCCATTTCTAAGTACACAGCTATAATCTCATCCCTTTCAAATACACTTAAAAAATTACATGCCATCTCAAACCTTGGTATAATAGGTTTCTTTTATTTTTTTTTTTTTTTGAGACAGAGTCTCACTCTGTTGCCCTGACTGAAGTGCCGTGGCGTCAGCCTAGCTCACAGCAACCTCAAACTCCTGGGCTCGAGTGATCCTTTCTGCTTCAGCCTCCCGAGTAGCTGGGACTACAGGCAGGCACCACCATGCCCGGCTAATTTTTTTCTATATATTTTTAGTTGTCCAGCTAATTTCTATTTTATTTATTTATTTATTTTAGTAGAGATGGGGTCTTGCTCTTGCTCAGGCTGGTCTCGAACTCCTGAGCTCAAACGATCAACCCACCTTGGCCTCCCAGAGTACGAGGATTACAGGCGTGAGCTACCGCGCATGGCCAGTAAAATAGGTTTTTGTAAAACAATAAAGTTTACTTTTTCTAATGACTATTAAGATTTTCAAATATATCATTCTAGTCTTTTAAAAACATTTTTTATACAGTTAAAATCATTTCGTAAGTAAATTATTCCCTGCAACCCTTTCCCGTGTTAAGAATTCTTAATTGGTGTAATTTTTATGGCTAAATAATTCTTGAGAATGTGAATTTACAATTATTTAACCACATGGCAATTGGCGTTTTTGTTATAAATGACTTAGCTAAAGAAATCTTCTTTGTTGTTTTTTCCTTGTATCTCAGATTATTTTGGCCTATTACATTCCTAGAAATAGAATAACTAGAACAGGTCATTTTTGAACACTTTTTTTTTTTTTTGCTTTCAAGAGTGTATTTTAACTAAGTCTTTAGTAACAATAAAGAAAAGGCAATTATTTTCAGGACATCTTTACCCTTGGAATTGTGTTCAGCTTCATATTTTAGAGAATAGCAACCATCTGTGTCTTTCACCAGAGGCAAATGCTCTTGCATTTGGCAGGCAGAGCCACCCGAGCATCTTCAGTAAGACACCTGACGGCTTTGGCAAGGGTAATTTCATCATACACAATCTTCTTCTAGACCATTAGGCCTGTTATTTTCAAGGTAAAAAGATTAACAGATGCATTTGAAAATGTTGATCTTGACCATCTGGGCTGATCAGTGTCATGGAAAAAGTATCTACCAGAGACACAATTTTTTCAGTTTCTTGTTGGTTTAAAATCTTAAATGCATTGTGTCGGGTGGATGAAACACAACTGCTAAGTGACAATGAGAAATCATCAAAGCAAGGAGGATTTCACCAATTCTCATGGAAATGTCCCCCTGCCCCAGTAAACAGAGTTAAGTAGTTAAAAGGATCTCTAATTAAGTTTCAGTTCTTTATGGAGTGAAATACAAAGCTTTTAATAAGAATGTTATAAAATATTAATAAGGACATTCATTTTACATTGAATCAAAGGATGTTTTGAAATAGTTAATTTACAGTGTTTTCACAGTCTGTGTGAAAACCGTATGATGCAGTGTGGAAATAAAGAGAATTCTGGTCTATATGGAACGTATGCTGAATGTGAAATCAACACAGTTAGAAAAATTTTTTAAAAGCTTGATTATCAAATAGAATTGTGTTGGGTTTTTTTTCCTCCTCTTTCTGGGATTTTATTCCTAAGGTGGATTTCTTCAATTTTTAACTTCTAAAGTTTTAAATAACTTTCTCCTTTGGTACTGAAGGACCTAATAGCCATTTAATCACGTTTCGTTCAGGTGATATTAAAGGAGAATTTTAAACTATAGATAAAATTTTCTTTGATCTTGGTTTTGTCATGTTAAACATGTCATTTACACTATTAAGTGGCTAAACATACTTCTATCCAAATGAAGTAAAAAATTAGTTATAGTAATGTGTTGCTTTGATACTAAGATGTCAAATGTAACAAGAACTATGTATTACAGAAAGAAATATAAAAGTTTGGTAAATAATTACAGCAGTAAAAAATTATGAAGTCTAATATATCTTTCTTCCCTTACAGGAAAAAGTTAGCCTCTAAATCAGCATAACCAAACCTGCTTCTAAAAAGAAAAACTGCCTACAAATGTAGAACAAAAAATGAGGTCATCATAACACATAAATACTTGTCGTATTACCCCTGGGACGGACGTCCTGCAAGAGTATGCTTCCGTTTAAAGACCAAATAAAGATTTTAGTGAAAAGGTGTTGTCAGTCTTTACAATCATTAACATTGTTTCATGAAACTAATTATTAGTAGCTGTCATACTGAGTGTTTATACTATCTAACACTATCGCAAGTGCTTTACATGAATTCTCTAATTTTCACAACCATATGAGATGGGTTCTATTATTTCCCCTGCTTTTCAGGTAAGGAAATTAAGGCTTTGAGAGGTCACACAGTAAGTAGCAGAACTTGGATTTCACTCTAGGCTACTGGACTCTAAAGGCCATGCTCTGGCCACTAACATATACTGGCTTTTAAAGTATCTTATACTGGCATGGTGTTTTGGCAGTTTAAAAAGCAGTATTGTATCCCTAATTTTCAGAAGATTCTCACAGCACACTTGTTGCATATGTACCATCTTCATTTTACAAATGAAAAAGCCGAGCTTCAGAGACACTCAGGACTGGCACAGCCACATAACTAATCAATGGCAAACCCTAGACTTTAGCCCAACTATGTTCCGTGGTCTTCCTGCCATACCACACAGCACCTTCCTCAAAGCCATAAAAGTCATGACTTTTTCTGAGGAATGTGGTGCAAGTGTAGATTTGATCATAAGAACCCAAAGAAAGTGAACACTCCATTAGCAATTAGTATAGGCAATTAACATTTAGCTTCCTACGTGGTTGGTAAGCAGGTCTACATCATTTCTGGGTTTGGGGCTATACCATGGAGAGCAGCAGAGAAGCAGACTTCCATTCCTGAATGCAGCCCCCATGGTCGGCTCACCTAAGCCCTTCCTGGCCATGAATCCTGCAGCTTCACTTTTTTTTTTTTCTTTCTAGTGGTCATCATCACCAGAAAAGCAGCTCCTCCTCTTTAGAAATCTTTCTCCCTCCCTCTCTATGTGTATGTCTCTACCTATATCTTCTCTTTCTCTCAGTTTCTCTGCACACACAGATATGGAAAGGAATTTGCTGTGTATGCTAATTCCAGTGACTAGGGAAGAGCTGCTGCTAATCTTCTAGGAGTTTACAGGCTCCATTTGTTGTTTGTATTTAAAATGATGTTATGAAAGTGATTCTAAAATCCTCTTTGAAAAGCAACAATTAATACCATCTTACATATGTATAGCACTTTGAAATTAAGTGCTTACACCAATATTTTATTTTATCCTCAACACCTTTGTGAAGATAGACACGGAACAAAGGGAACCACAATTCCTGCTTAATACTGATCTAAAGAAAGGAGAACTAATGAGTTCTCCAAAGGAGGATTTAAAATTTCCCTTTATGCTTGATCCTTCCCCCATACCTTACTTCCTTTACCACATACCTTGTGTTGTTCAAAAGAATTTCAGTGCCACTCTTATTTCATGGAAGGGCTATTGTTACTGAAATCTATCCTGTTTGCTGGTTTTATGTTGCATGTTCCATTTTTACTTACGCTAACCTCCAATTATATTAGAAACAATACTTTTGAATTTGTGATTTTACAATCAAAATGTTAAAAGTAATTTTAATCTATATTTCTCTGGTGAAGGAAGAATACTCACAAAATCTGCAGGGAGGTGAAGTTTGTAAAGCTGTAAAATGGACTGGAGTAAACTGGACACCTGACTGGACACCAAGACGTCCTGGCCCAGTTTCATGGTGTCCATCACTTTCCTCTGACTCGTGGCCACCTGGACACTCCACTTATCCGTGTCTGCGATGATACAGACAGCTTCAGCTATCGGCTCATCAAGCACTGGGTGCTGCAAGAGAAACACAGAAGGTCGCCTTTACACGACACCACGAGACAGTGCCCCGAGTGTTCTTGTTTAGAGAGAGACTGACAGCTTAGAGGTAGATGGTTGGAACTACAGAAATTTGGAGCTTTTTGGAGACTCAAATAGGAGTATCACTGAATCACTATTTAAAATTAATTTGGTAAAGATGGATTTCATCATTTTTTCTTACGCCAAATATTATTAAATGTTCATTGAAAGTGAAAAGATGTATGTCCTCCCAACATTCCAGGATATTAAAATTCATTTCTTTTTGAAAGACTGTACTCTCCTTTGAAAATGGGAAAACCACAAATAAGGTGTAGGATTCCATTTCTCCAATAATGAGGTTAAGTAGAGTAACTTAGTATTTCCTTAAAGTTAGCTTTAATCATTAAGCAAAATTTCTTTAGTAACTATCTGTGCTGTATACATAAGTCATCTCTAATAACCAACTAAAATCAGACTAAGGGACGAATTTGTTTATCTGGATGAGTCCAAAAGGTCAAAGTTTGGCTACTAATATACTTAAAATGTAAAATTCTCAATAACAATATTTATGGATAGAACAGATTAGTAGCTAGTAAATTGTGCCACAGGGTAAACAGGCAAACACTGAAGCAGTCAAGGGTCTTTTAAAAAGTCTAATTTCTCAAAACTGATCAAAGCATAACACCTTCGAGAACACAGACTTAGTACCCTGCGAGTGTACAAGTCAACGTCACAACAGCACTGCCCTTCCAGGCCCCAAGATAAGGGAACGACAGAAGAGAGGGAAGAGGTTACAGAGACACAGATGTCATAGCCAATGCCCATGAGCACGTGTTCCCAGCCCTCATCTGCCACAGGAAAACTAGTATTGGCTGCTTCTGTCTCTCGATCCCTTACACTAACCCATGGTGGCCTTTTGTTGCTTTGGGCTGCTTAGCATGACTTCCTCCCACTAAGTTCATCCTCATTTTCCTTTGAAGAATGACCTTTCTTGGATAAGGCCTGGTGGGACTGTAATCAGGGCCCCACCTCCTTCCAATAAGGTGTGGTCACGTGATCTGAGCTACCAGTTAGATGGTCCTTCCCTGGGACTTCTCTGTGAGCACCAATGGCTGGCATGACCCTGTTCCTGCCCAGACAGCATCAGTCCAAACACCCACAGGCAGTCTGTGGTTCCTCGACCTCCAGAGTTGCCTTGTTTCCTATCTAAGCCAAGCCTAGTTCTTTGGTCTCCTCATCAATTCTAATAATCCTTCCAGTTCTAATAATTCTCTAATTCTAATATCCTTCCAATAAGGTCCCTTCTGTTTAAGTTGACCAGAGTTGGTTTCTGCTAATTGCAACAAAGAACCCAAACACATACACACCCTTGCTATTGGACAATGTTTACCTGTGATTTTTAAGACTTAACACAAGTAGTGGGAAGACTGAAAATAGAAATCAAAGATGGACGCTGTCATATCGTCATTCTAACAGGTGATTTGACTCCCTAGTCCTGGACTTTGTTCTCAGAAGGGAGCCTATGCAGCTTTGTATTCCTTCTCACAGACGGGAAGATGCAACTGGTGGGCTGAATGAAGTGATTTTGTTGAGACCAACATTTTCTCCTATACTATATCCAAGAGGGAAACTTTCAGGGTTTATATTTTTCCCACTGAAAGGACCAACGATCAGGCAAAGTCTAATGTCCAACATTTATTTAAGCACATGTTCAAATAATCTTAAACATGAGAAATAAAGAATTTGATAAAGCATACTTTTGAATTAATAAAGCCCAGTTTTCCAAGACAGTTCTCATTTTGTAGACCTGTTAACTGAACAGCACAAAGGTTTTCTCACACACGTAATGACTCCACTACCACTCTCAGCCAAAGGTGTTCAGGACCCCTCACTCCGACACTTCTCACACGCATATCTACACTCTACAGAACAGACAGCTGAAGACATTTGGCCCCAGTGACTTCCCTCAACAAGCTTTTGGTTATCACTGTGTCCTAAATTTAGAGCAAGATGACAATGACCTGCCATCAATGTGCGTGGTCCTTATGAACACACAAAATGGAAATTTGGCAATTTAAAGGATTTGTAATTTGAGCTTAAATCCCTTCATTGCTTTGCATTTGTCAGAAATTCAGAATGTGCTGGTAACACCACAGAATCATCCATATTATGGACCTTTCCTTCACTACTGACCATATGCCAACATGCACACCATGAGTTGAATGTATGCCAGTCACCTTTCACCATGAAATCTAGCTTTTCCTAGGGGAGATTATCTGTGATTTGCAGCAGATAGTTTGGGCTCTAGGTTCAAACTGAACTCAGTCTTCTAAACGATCTCCCCTCTGCGGTGGTAGGGAAGGGAAGACTGTGTCAATCCTACTGTCCAATAGACGGTAGACTATAAATTACATGTACCAGCACCAACATGAAAGGCTTTGTTGTAAGAAATGAAATGCTGAAATAAGGGCAATGAGGCTTACTAGGGAGGTGATGGAAGCTTCTCTAAGCCTGAGTCACATCAGAATGTTGTAGATCTAGATATGGTAACAAACAGGGCAGAGAAGCTGGCTCAACTGTTTTAAAAGCAACTAAAATAGGCAACAGAAATGTAAAAATAACTCTGAGGCAGAGACTTTAGGAAACTAAAAACTAAAAGGTCCAAGGGTTGAGACGAACTGATAGGAATTTTCAAGCCCATTCCTTGAGGGTGGGGGCTGCCTTTTCTCCCTATATCTTCAGCCCGTGGCACAGGAGCTGGCATTTGAAAAATGTTAATTACTGACTAAACTGAAACAGGTTAAGCACAAGCACATGACAGAGCTGATGAGCATCTTGCATTCCCCGTGCAGCACGAGGTTGCTGGTTTTTATGTCTGCAGGCTCCCGCAACAGAAAAGGACCCAACGAATATTTTCAGAAGAGTACCTCAGAAAAATACTCAAAGAATTACACATCCTCAGACCCCTAAATACCTGACACACAATTCCTGGAATACATCATGGGGCAATCCAATTGCCTCCATCTAATGAGATCATTTAGCAGCTACTTATTTAGTGAAGAATAAACAACTTTTAAAGGCAGAACAAAATAGAGGGAAATCTAAATGGTCAGGAAAAAGGATACTGGAGAGAGATGAAAAAAATCATCAGCAACTACTTTAGTTACCAATTCAAGGGGCGCCAGCGCCACTGGCTGGCCATCCCCAACCAGGCCTGAACTTGCATAGGGTCAGAGAGTTGAAGCATAAATTCCAGTGAGTCTAGAGATTTCTGATAATCTTTCCAAAGGAAACTCAACCCCATTACAGAGAGGGCAGCAGAAATACACATCCAAGTCAGGTGTGGTGGCGTGCACCTGTAGTCCCAGTTACTTGGGAGGCTGAAGTGGGAGGACTGCTTAAGCCCAGGAGTTTGAGGTTGCAGTGAGCTATGACGACGCCACTGCATTCTACCCAAGATGACAGAGTGAGACCCTATCTAAAAAAGAGAAGGGAAGAGGGGAGGAAGGGAGAAAAGGAAGAGAGAGAGAGGGAAAGAAAGAGAATGAGAGAGAGAAAGAGAGAAAGACACACGCCCACACACCCTATGCCTTGGTATTTAAAATTCCTCTTAGGGAAGGCTCTATTTAAGACATACATATTACAGAACCCAAATAAACAAAGGAAACACTGAATTATATGTATGCTTCTTTTTAATGCTTTTTCTTAGCTGCCATGCCTTAATAGTAGAAGGTGGTAAACAGTAAAATCTGTTAAGAAGATTTTTAAGTTCACAATGTTATCAAGTTTATGTGCATATCAGGGTACACACACACACATCACTGCAGTAACATACAAGTAGCAGTACTTTTAAGAAATTAAGTACTCTAAGAAATGCCATAAAATGTAAGACCAAATGATTTAAACACCCATGAAAAGCCTGATCCACGCATTAGTTATTCTTAGGGCTTGGAGGCTGGGCAGGGGGACTGAAGAAAAGGAATAGGAAGGTGGGGCGTTGCTGCAGCCCAGCACTGACACACGAACCAACGTGAGCCTCACTTTGGCCTCCTCTACACCTTGAGGAAAAGGGAGACACAACATGGATAACTGTGAGTAAGGTTACTTGGTAAAATTCCCCTTCTTATTTATTTTATTTATTTTTATTTTTTTAATTTCCCCAGCCCCCAAAATTCCTCTTCTTAATGTTGAAACTTTTTTTACAAAGAGCTTTGTTATTTTGGGTATGTATCACTACAAAAACAAACCAAAGAGCCCACACTGTATATTTATCCTTTTAAAAGATCTTCTCCAAACCATTATTGTCTCAGATTAATCAAGTCGTCTGATGAAGGAGTTCTGAATGAAAATCTGAGGGAAACACTAATATTAAAAAGTCATTTCCATTTAAAATATGCTTGTTCTACCCCTTTTTTCCTCCTTGAGACGGGGTCTCACTATGTTTCCCAGACTAGTCTCAAACGATCCTCCCACCTCAGCCTCCTGAGTGACTGGGATTATAGGTGTGAGTCATCATGCCTGACTTAAAATGCTTATTTAAGAAACTTTACAAAACTTACAGATGCTGACGTACGACAATTTTCCTTCTCTCTCAAGCTAAGCAGAATCAATTTCAAAATAAGTTTCTTGCCCAAAGAACTTTTGAAATTCTCACATCGGAATGAATCTGCAACATGCCCCTATTTTCTCCATAACCTGAAAAGGTGCCGCCCTCCCGGGCGTCCACACGCACTGAGCACCCAACTGCAAGCAGGCGGTGATGTGGTGCTACCAGCCTGGCGCCTTCCTGCCACCCACCCCAGGCCACTGCCACCAGTATCCGTGCCTCCAATGGAAACGTCGTTAGGCGACTCAGAAACTTCTGACAGGGCCTGGACTCAGCGAGGAGCTGCAAACGACTGTTAAGCCGGATGGTAATGGAAGGCCACTGTCATTTTTCCCTTGCTCTGCTCATATGAGAAGTTAGAAGCAATCACTTACACAGTTCTACCTTGTCAACATCTCATTTACCCAAACGACTTTCCTGTGAAGATTTCTCAAGATATTAATAGATTAACAAATGAAATGCTGTTTTACAGATCTTTAGTGGTTTCTCAAATTATCTTGGCTGTTACAGTTTGTTGAATCAACAGAATAAGCCTGGTTAATTTGTAGCCTCTGTGGTTTTGCGGGTCCATTTCCTGAGAGTGTTAAATGCCTAGGATGTCTCAATTTCAAGGTTCTATGTCAGATCTCTGAGTACACAAAATATGCTGCCTTGATTCACATACACGTGACTTTTGCTTAACTTAAAATTTCCAGGAACAAGAAATGTCTGTGAGGTTTGAATAATCAGAAAAGCTGTGGCTCTGATAATTCAACAAAGGCAATGATAAGCCAACAGCAAAGGCTATGAAGTCAGACAGGATTGGGTTTGAACATGACTTCAGTCACTCACTAGCTGTGGGACCTTAGCAACTCCTTACCTGGGCCTCAGTTTCCACATCTGTAAAATGGGATAGGACTTAACTCAGTTTCTGTGAGATTTAAATGCAGTTTAACGCATAGGTTTTCTGTAAGAAGAATGTGTGTGAAACACGTAGCACAGCAGCTAACACACTGAGTACCCAGACAGTCGTGCTGATTTCCCACACCGCCCCTCTCTGTACTGACCAAATCCCCTAAAGCCTCAAACTCAGAGCTCATAAACAGTGAGGCCGTGGACAGACTGTGGCCAACACTGCCCTAGTCATGCACTTGACCTAACCCTCGAACTTCCTAAAATGCCACATTATCATTTCCCTTGCAACTGAAAACCCCCCACTAGCACGTAGCACCCAAACCGCTAAGTTAAAACTGTTCTGCCACACTCACAGCTCCTCACGGTCTGGACCCATCTCGCCTTGTACCCGTTTCCCTCTCAGTGCTCTCTAAGACAACCCCCTCTCCAGCCCGGGAGGACTCCTGACTCTCACCTCAGGCTGTGCCCAGAATGTCTCTCCTGTCACCTGCTAAAAATGTGCCATCCTTTGAGGACCCAGCTGTGGTCGCGTTCCCACCCTGCAGGCCCCCACACCCACTGCTCTTTGACCCCTGACTCACCGTCTACGCCACTCATTCTGGCACTTCGTCACCCGCCGTCTGAACTTGTCCTGGACTTCACACCTGTCTGTCTACTCAGTGATTTTGTAAGTAACTCTTATTTATTTTTCTTCAGCCTCTGAAATGAGCATAACAAAGTGCTGGGCATGTGCAAAATACTGCATACATTCTAGCTGTGGTGTGCAATTTATTTTACTAGTTCCTAGTAAGTCACCTGCATGATTGTTAATATATTTCTTTCTTTTCCATGCACCACATTGAAATGACTAGCATTTCATGTGATTATCTATTTTTAACTGGATAAAGAATAAGAAAACACCATTCTCGCATATATGCTTCCCATAGCCACTTAGTAGTTGATCATGCCGCTTTTCCTGCAGGGTGGGCAGGAACATAGTACTGCTCTACAGATGGAACACTGAGGTAAAAAAATATTAAGAGCTTATTAAGAATCTTGGCATGTCAGAAATAGAGTCTAGGAACTCGCTTAGTGAGTCTGCCATGCCCTCTACTATGAAATCCTAGACCTGATCGGGGTGGAAATTTTTAGAAGATCGGACTGCAAGAAATGTGAATGATGGTCCCAACTCATCATCAGTAGGAGAAAACACAGCCACCTCTACTACTCACTCGCTGTGGAACTGCCCCGTCTTTAGGCTGCTCATGTTGCCCAACAGATACTCTAAACTCCTCGAAGATGTCTCAGCCCACATGTATGTTGTAGGCAGCAAGAGTGTAAGGAGAATTCTGCACTCAGAACCAGCTCCCCAGTCTGCCCGACTGTTGTAAGAGTGCACATTTAACTGTCGCGGACACGCCACCGAGCAGCTTCTTTAAAACACGAAGGGAACAACCGGCGACTTACAATTCAGGTAACTGGAAGCACTTTCCTATATGATTGATTTTCTCTGAGATTCTCTGCATAGTAAAACCTAAGATTCTTTAGCTTCACCTGAATGCCACTTTGTTAATCATTTCATGTGAGATAATTCTGGTAAATTTTATAATTTCATTAAACTGTACTTGAATAAGAAGATGCTACATGACAAAATACCTTTCCACAAAGATTTTCATTATGTTACAGCACCATGACTTAATATTAGCCTTTATGTAGCTCCAAGAAGGGCCTTTCATCAGTCGTGCAGAGAACACGGTACGGTGAACACAGTGCAGTTCACCTTCCCGGCACTTACTCTCAGCTAAAGGTCCTCAGATCCCCTTTGTTATTTTTCTGCCTCCTCCTCAGAGGAGACCAGCCTACATGACCATGACCTCCACAGACTTGGAATTGAAGATTTAGGCCACGTAAGGCAGTCCTTGGCCGACCCACCTCACAGTGATGTCTGAGAGCCACATGAAAGGACTGTGGATGTGTGTGGAGCACAGAACAGCTTTTGAAAAACTAAAAACAAACAAAAAGCCCCTTCATTCGCAAATACACCCGCAGAAAAGAAACCTAGTTATCGTTTACCATTCTTAAATCACCTCTAGTACATAAAGTCATCTAGAAAACTCTTTTATTAAATGCTGACCATCCAGACATTTGTGACAGCAATTTTATCAAGGGGGGAGACAAACGGACCTCCTATTGGTGGCGAAGCCAGCTCTGTGGTTAAGAAGATGCTCATTCAACTCCGTCAGCCGAGGGGTCTCAGTTCCCCGGAAGAGCCAGGCCACCCCCGCACCTTCCCCGCTTCTCAGCCCCACTCACCCGCTGCGGCTGACGCCAGCTCAGGGTCCTCGGCACCCCGGCCTTCCCTGCACACTCTGACACCGTATTTCCTGTTAGATTTCACACTCCCCGAGGACAGGGGCCATGTCGTCTTCTCTCTGGCTGGTTGTAAGAGTTTTATTTTTGAAGTCCAGTTGCTAAGTGTGAATCTGTTTATACTTTCCCCATTTGGGAGTCAGTGAGCTTACTTAATCTGAAAAACTCCAGTCGTTCTTTCTTTGAATATTGTTTTCCCTCATTTGCTCTTCTCTCCTTCTGAGTGTGCTTTTCACATGTCAGAAAAATCTCTTCATTCTAGCCTCCATGTCTTTCACTTGCTTTTCCATATTTCTCATGTCTTTCTTCTCGGAGCCGAGAAGCTGCAGTTCTCTTTAGCTGTATTTAATCTGCTCTGCTCTTTAACCTATCCCTTAAGTTTTAATTTCAATGACTCTGTTTTTCAATTTTAGAAGTTCTTTTTAGTTCTTATGCAAATCCAAATAATCATTTATCACATTATCCTGTCTTTTTTTAAATTTCCGATTCCTACTTTTTATCATTGCAAACATTCTAAACATAGCTTCTTTACAGTCACTGCAGATTGGAGGAATGCTAATTCTCCTGCTTGTGTTTGCTTACTCTGCCTCGTGATGGCTTCTGGGTTTCTTCAGATAAGGTTTGTAATTTCTGAATGTGGGCCTATCTTGCTGGAGCTATGTTTCATTTTCCTATATATGTCTCAGCTTGTGGCTGTGAAAGTGTCTTAAGTTGTGTGCTTCCTTTCGCCAGATCCTAGAGGTTTCGATGCTCCTGGTTTTTATGTTTATTTCTTGGATAGGGATCCCCAAGTCACTCAGGTAGACTAAATTTGGACCACAAACCCACAAATCGCATAGGCCTGGGGTTTTGATTTCTCATGGGTGACTTTATTTCTGGGCCCCCGCCCCAAGTTTCCCACCTGTTTCTTTGCTGCTTCACTGCTTATGTCTGAAGTTTTCTAGTTTCCTTTCTATGGAAAAATAGCTCTTTGAAGCTTCAGGCTTTAAGTAAAGGACTCAATTCCAGGTCCCAAGCCTACGTGTATGCAAGACCACAATCTCTCACCCTGGGGTGAATTAAGAACCTCAGCACCAATTCCTAGGACCTGTAGCCAGACTGAAATCCTGGAGGACCCCTGTTGTATCAGACCATGCTTACTGCTCTGGTTTTGGTTTCTATTTGTTTCTGGCACAAAAGGATTTCCATTTTTTTCAGGTACAGGCATTACAACAACGGAGCTTGGGTCTGACAGAAGTGGGGAACTTATGGCCTCAAGGCCACACAGGGCCCTCCAGATCCCCAAGTATGGCCCCTACACCAATCTAAACTGTAAAATTTGGATTCAGTCAAAAGGCCACATTCAAGGATCCAGAAGGCTACATGTGGACCCAAGGCTGCAGGTTCCCCAACCCTCTGGGCTGCAAACACGGTACTGCGAACATAAAAGGTACTCAGTAAGTATTTTTCAGTAGATAAATAAGCCTCCAAAGTGTGACTCTCGCCTTCCTTCCCAAAAGCATCTCCAGCTTCCTTGCCCCATCGCTGGTGATATGAGTCAGCCAGACCACCTGATATGCCACCACCAGAGATATCTAGTACATCAAACCTATTTTTAACATATGAAAATACTAGAAGGGGTAACAATTATGTATGATCTTATCATAACTCTAAGTATTTATCAGAAATTTTTTCTCTCAGAAACAGGTTCAATGTCAGTCACTAAAGTCCTAAGAGCTGTAATAAGGCAAAAAAAGAGGAAAAGGAAAATCAACCATTTTGGACCATGAGACACTGCTGAGGGATCCTGGTGGGTACACCAAGGTTGGGGACTCCAGGGACCCTAACGACATCATGAAGACCTGGGCAGAGGGAAAGAGAGAAGTTCCAACGTCTGGAGGGTGCAAAGAAAACACCTGACCTTCTAGTGCTTGCGCCTATGACCACCAGGCTCGCTGGACAGACGCCCAAATGCAGCCCATGGCCTTGAAGACACAGTGTGCGACCTTCTGGAACGGCTGAACCGCCAGTCTGGACGCTTGTTGAAGTAAGACACGGTTGGAAGTTGTGGAAAAGTGCTCAAAGTCAAAAACAGTCATCAGAATAAGGTTATGTAAGGATTGGTGCAACTCCAGAATACAAAACAAAATGAGAGAGGTTTGGTAGCTTTTTGTGCCTGCAAGACATCTGGCACAGAAGTCCAAATATCTTGCAGGTAGTAAAACAGTTTGGGAAAGAGACATGTAAAAAAGTAAAACAAAGCAAGAGACATGAAGCCTAAGAGACCTATAATAAGCTTTTATTCTTTTAAACACAAAGAGGTACAGGCATCATTTCTAAACACATTACTCTCCCCTTCTTTCTTTTAAAGAAAGACCATATGCCATTTCTTTCTACTTTCATCACAAAGGGACACACTAACCATCAGTTTTATCTGTGGTAATAAACATACATGAACCTAAACCCAGTTGTACTGGGAACAGTCAATTAACATTAATGAATGCTTTCTATGCACCAGGCACCCAGGCGAGGCACTAGGGTATAAAGGAAGAAAAGTCCCTGTTTTCTGCTTCAAGGTGCCAGCAGCCCTCCTGGGAGGAATGACATTTGGAACAGAACAGAGGTACAGTGCCTGGGATGGTTTCGGAGAAGAGGCAACATTTGAGCTGGGTCTTTAAAAATGTAGAGAAGTTTGCTCAACAGTGCCCTAGGCAAAGAAGGCATAATCTACACATGAAGGGAGATGTGAGAAAAGGCAGACCATTTAAAGAAGGGCAGACAGAGTGACCAGAGCATAAAAGGAGACATAGGGGTGTGTGAGTGTGTGTTTGAAGGACATAAAAGCTAAGGAGTTTGTAGTTTACTCTCTTTAAAAATGGGAAACTCTTAAAGCTAAACAGTAAATGATCATACTCATGCTTTAGAAAGAGTCCTCGTGGCACTACACAAGATGATCGGAAGAGGGAAAACTGGACACAGGGATACTATTAATATTATATTGGGAAGGTTGGGAGCACTTAAGATTGTAGTCACAGTGAGAAGGGGAGAGAAAATCACAAACATTTCAGCCTGGAGTTGGCGATACCTGGGATCAGTATTATTTTTCAAAAAATTTTTTTTTGCCACAATCTACAAGAAGAAATACATTTCACTATTATGACCCAGTGTACATGCTTGTATGTACCTAAATGTGTACATGTGTATGTACCTAAATGTACATATAAATATACAATACAAAGATTTCACTAATCAATAATAACCCAATTACATGTGATAATTTAAGTTCTAAATCATTTTTAAAAACTGGTAATCAAAACCCAGTTATAGGTCAAAACGTGTAGTTTAAGAAACCCCCATAGGCTGGGGGACACAGGCAGTGTTGCATTCAGGGCTGTGGCCACCGAAGACAGGTCTAGAGGCCCAAGACAAGGCCCTGGTAATTACCAGCGCAGGGAAATGAAAGCAACAAGAGGTGTTCTAAAAGAGATTGGTCCTACATGTTTCCTTCGCAGGCTATTGACTTTAAGGCTGTTGTTGACCTGAGGCATTTAATGCTATCTGTGTTACTTAGGTAATGATTTACCATTTGATGGGACTTGCTGTTCTTTTGTAGTCTTGCTGGTTGAGTACACTGCACGGATTAATTAGGTATTCATGAGCATACATATCTCACAGCCAGGCTTTTAGCAAAGCTCCTTATCTTTGCTATGGATTCCTGCATGATATTTCTAGAGTCAATCTGTTGCTATACTTAAAATTAAATGGAAGAGGCTGCTATATCCAACTGTTAATTCATTTTATATACTACTCTGTAAAATGCCTGAGCCTTGGAGCACAGGTTTTTAAAAAACAAAACCATTAAAATGTCATGTTAATTTTGGTCTTGATGACCGTACCCTGCAGAGTTAGAGTTGTCTGGTCTGCTGCAGGCAAAGTGAAAGTGATGCTGTGAGCACTGAATGAACGTGTGCATGGGTTCCGTTCTGTCATCTCCAGCAGGAGTTCCCTGAGACTGAAAAGGCCACTGACTAGTTAGGAGAACTTTAAGTACATTTGCATATAACTTTCTTAACTCTAATAGTAATTTCCATTTTTACTAAAATAATGGTTGTCATTCTGTTCTCCCATATTAAAAACATGTTATATTGCTTTATCATTTACAAAGCACTTTCACGTGTATGATTTTTTAATAGCTAACATTTATTGGGTATTAGTAATGCCCACCCAATGTTAGTAATGTTAGTAACAGGCCAGGCATTGTGCTAAACACTTGATATGCATTATCTCACAGAATCTTCAAACCAAACCTATGATGTAGGTATTGTTCATTTTCCAAATTAGAAAATTAAAGAAACTTACCCAAAGACCACAAAGCTCCTAAGGGGTGAGTCATGATTCAAACTCAGGTTTGTCTGTCTTCAGAAGTTAAACTCCTAAGCATTGAATTATATTTTGTCTGTTCCTCTAAATACATTTTTCTGAGGCTTAGTGATGCCAGTTGATTTACATAAGATTATCGGCAAATGAGTGATAACGCTCGGACTCCGCTAAGTCAGTGCTCTTCCGCCACCTTACACTGCTGCGTGATTGAATGACCTCATATCACCCATGTCAGCGACATTCACAGGCAGACAGGACCCAGGAGAAAAAGGGGAGAGGGAAAAGGCTACTCCAGAGCCACAGGCACAGAGTGCTGCTGGCATGCCCCCACCCTCCGTTTAAAATCAAAAGGAAAACAGAGGAAAGAATGCACATTTAGATGTGGTGGGGGGGGATGAAACAATATTGCTTTACACTAATTTAAGGCAGCTGTATAACCTCTATGTCAGGAGACAGAGTTCGAATGACAGAAAAGAGGTAGTATATGGACTAAACAAGAACACGTGTTTAAATATTTAAAGAACTTCTGAATCTTAACATGGGAAAGTCAATAATAAAAATGAAAATAGATGAAATAAAGTTAATATAGCTTTCTTACACAAGAGACTAGGATAAGGAAAAATACAAAAAGAAAATTCTTAGTATTGGAAGCTCTAGAAAGCAATCCTTCAATGAGAGAAAAACTCCAAATTAGTCCACCGTGGTTTTAAAAAGTAAACATATACAGCCAGGCACAGTGGCACGTGTCTCTAGTCCCAACTACTCGGGAAGCTGAAGCGGGAAGATCACTTGAGTCCAGGAGTTCAAGTCCAGCCTGGGTAACGCAGTGAGATCCCATCTCTTAAAAAAAATAGTACACGTGTACATAAGACAGATTTTATAATCCAGATCATGCACAGGTCTAGAAAATAGATCAATAACCTAAATCAATTGCTTTTAAACAGTTATTAAAAATCCTTCTCTAAAAAGAATTATGAATATCAAAGTCCAATGAAGTCTAGCATGAACACTGAAAATTACTAATGTCCAAAAAAATACGTTTTGATTGATAAAGCAATTTATTCTAATTTTCTCTTCTTTAATAAGCCATTATTATAGCTCTAACTCTGGTCATGTACTTGGTTCTTGGATCTTTGCTTCTTTTTTTGGCAACATACTCAAGAATTCAAATAATCACTAGGCTGTATGGAGCAGTAAATTCAATATAACATTTAATAAAATATTCAACTTATTTTTCAATATTTATAAATAGATGTTGAAAGTAAGGCTGTTTAAAAACAGACAGACAAAAAAACACTGCCATAGACCAGAGTGCCAGTCTGAGAGGCAGTTTAAATGGAACACTACTTCAAAAGCAAAATTTATTATGATCAGTGTGTCAAGTGAAATTGGAAATTCACTAATGCTAATTGGATATATTCTGAATGCATTAAACTTCTGAAGATATTTTTATGAACCGTTTGCAATTTCCTATTAACACCCACGCATGGCTGCACTTTGGATATATCCTCAATTTGACACAATATAGGTTATTATGCTTAATAACTTTTGATCTCTCAGGGTGATTACATAGTTTAAAGAAATGAGAAAAGCTACAGTGTGAAAACACTACTTCTGAAAGGAAGGGAAAATGAAATATTAAAAAGCTTGAAGAGTAATGACAGAGTAAATATGGTTGTGTTTTTTCAAATATAAGAATTCTAGAGCCAGATGATCACCATGAAAATCTAATATACGAAAATTAGAACTTGCCAGCCTATGGGAAACGTAAAAAATTTCAAGAATGGTTTTACAGATAAGTTCAAAGAGAGTTTATCAATCAATGGACATTTCCATAGTGGTCAGTGAGTGAATATAGGGCATTCAGACAAAATCCCCAGCTGCTAAGATTGACGTCACTGAGGACAATCCCGTTAGTTCACATGCAGTCTCCTGGTGCCTCTGTCAGAAGCAGAACACTGAGCTTCGTGGAAGAAAGGTCCAGTGAACAACAATGTTCTTAGTAAACAAAATGACAGCAGAGCAGAAAGAAAAAACCCAACAGGTTTTGCAAACGTGGTTTATATAAACATAAGGTGCTGACAGAAAAGGAAATGAAGTCCTCTAATTCCCTGCCTTAGCGCTACAGCCAGCTACTAGACATACATAGTCTCCAAAATTGCAGAGGCACCATACAGTGCCTTAGGACAACTCAGAAGGATGACACCATACAATGACAGCATTGTTCTTATCCTAGGGTCACTGATGTACAGACCCATGGAATGATAAATGAGTATACAGCGTTCATTATAACTATGAAAATTAATTAGGTTACGCATAGAGACAAAAGCAACGTCACAGCTTCATTCCAGGGCTATCCCAGTGAGGGTGGTGTCGGCCCACAAAGCAGGGTGGAGTTAGGAACGTCTGGTCACACTGCTCATCTCTTCACCCTCCCCACTGAGGGGGTTAGGAGGACACCAGCTTCACTACTGAGCTTTTCTTCCCATTCCACACAAATATCCTTAGCCCGTTTAGCCTGTGTCTGATGCATGTTTAGTCTTCACCGAGGAGATGCTCAGGCCAAAGATAACATGCAATCCCTTTTGTTCCACCTAGAAAAAAATACTTGTTGGGTGAGGAGATAGGTAATAAGTCAAACTCCAATTTTCTTAATGTAATAAGGACTTTCTCTACTGCACAAGATACAATATGTTTTTAATGCAAAAC
Source organism: Avahi laniger (assembly GCA_963575035.1). Classification (NCBI taxonomy): domain Eukaryota; kingdom Metazoa; phylum Chordata; class Mammalia; order Primates; family Indriidae; genus Avahi; species Avahi laniger. Next base: position 39,612 of record CAUYSK010032993.1, read on the forward strand.
ATTTATTTTTGCACATCTGCCCAATAGCAGCTCAATTAAAAATAGGCCCATCAGACTGACACAGTTGCCTTAACTTCTCAGTTCCTATCACGCTGCAGATAGCAGAAAAGCACTTAACAGCAGCTACAAGGCAATTTTCCAGTAAGTCTTGTTAATCTTTATACAGCTATCCTCATGCAGCCATCAAAGTGAACTTAATGACAAATCAATTAAAATAAATTACTTTTAGGAACTTGTTTAAGAATCAGATAAAAAGCAAACCATATGTGACATCGCTTTGGTCCTCCCCACGATGGCATATAATTGTCACCATCTGTGCTGTTTATTCCATTTGCTGACCTACCTGCCTCCTAACCACCCCCAGAGCCACGCTTTGCCCTTCTCTGTCCTGTTATGGGCCCCGAGAGGCTGACCCCTATGGACCACAGGACTGTATCTGCATCAGCTGTGACCTTGCTCTCTGGCTTCCAGCTGGGCTCAGCCAATGACAGGCACACGAAGAGATGGGAGGAGAGATGGCAGGAAGTCATTCCCCTCCTCACTGCTCCTGCAGCAATGCTGCGAGGCCCTGGGTGCTTCACCAGTCCTTGCTGTTTCCGTAACCCTGCCCACATCTCTATAAACAACCCCTTAATTAGTCTTCTTCAGTCTAAACACCTCCTTGTTGGCCAAGACCTCGGCTGACACGCTGTTCGCAGCCAGAGGCTCCAAGCTGGGATCACTCACGTGAACTGTGTGCACCAGGTCGGCCGACAGGCACTGCTTCAGCTTCTCGTCACTGCCGGTCCCATGAAGCACGAGATCAGGCATGTACGTGGGGCAGTAACCTGCCAGAAGTGATCGGCCAAAGTTTCTTACATTCTGGGTGCTGATGCTCTGAGACCTAAAACAACATTTGGCCCATTAAAATGCACAGCTGAAAATGTACTTCCTTCTTTCATTATAAATGGAACAAAAGCCCTGATGACACGTAAATAAAACAGATTCAGGGTGTCCTCTTTCGCCAGTCCTCCAGTAAGTGGATCATTGGTGTGGGAACACGAAGGGGCGGGGAAAGAAAAAGGAGTTTTTTTTAAAACGGAAGGCCAGAAAAGTATTATATTTCCATGGCTGGTTATGAGTTTTTTCTTGTACCTCATATCAAACATCCACCAGGCAGTCTGTATCAAAGAGTGAAGATTGAGAAAACCTGAGGAAGGGCTCTTGCCAAAAGTCTGGTTTAGGAATTTGACATATCTGCACAGGGTGGTGCCCATGACAGTGCAGAAGAACAGAAGAAATCTCTAATTACTGCCTTCAGTCATCACAGACCAAATAATCAGCCTGATGGAGTGTTAAGGAAGAGGTGTTGTTTCCCAACCACCTCACGCTGTTCTGATCGGCAGGAGAGCGGCCACACGGCGAGTGTAATCCACCACCTCCGAAGTCAGGCATCTGCCGCCAGCTGTACAACTTCCCTACAGATGACAGAAAATTAAACTCCCTGTTCCCCGCCACCACCTCTACCACATCCCTGAGCTTCTCCAAAATGTCATGCTGCTGCAGAGACAACCACTGGCCTTCTTCATCAGTGAGCTCAGTCGCACTAAGCCAGTGATCATCCTTGGACAAAGGTCGGGCTGTAAACTGCCCATCCTGAGTTGGTAACACTTCTAATACTTTGAGACAAAAATGCATTGTGTGCTAAGCAACCAACAGTAGCTAACGTGATCACGGGTGTCAGGCCAGGAAGACAGTATCTGAACCCAGTTCCCTCTACTTCCCGGCCTGCCTGCATTACCTTGGCAGGGGCAGCTCCACTTCCAAGCACCCTTCGGTCCTGTCATCACTGTGACCTAGATCTGGTGTGGCTGAAGCACAGGCTTCGTCGTCACTGTCTCCAAGAGCACTATCAGAACTTTCATTCCTGGGAATGTCTCCTTCGATCCTGAAGTCGGCCTTCTTGTCGTCATCCCCACAGGGGACATCTGCAGCAACCAAGAGGCCAGAGTCCTGCTGGACACGCCTGTGTGCAACAGGCTCTAACAGAGGTCCTTCCGCAGCCTTCAAATACAAACCGCGCGTCTTCCCCAGCGTCCCCCTTCCAGTTCCTGCCGCAGTGCCAGCAGGTGCACCCGAGTCAGCAGCGTGGCTGAGTTGTCCAGCAGCATCTGTCGTGGTGTCGGTTCTGATGCCTCTGTCCTCTCCAAAACCCGTGTCAGACTCACCTTCATCTCCCTCAGAAGACTGATACTGAGGACAGCAGACATTCTTTTGAAAGCCAGGTTTGAAGAAGCACCTTGAAACCTGCGGGTCCTGAGCCACGTCAGTGGCCGCCCTGGGCTCGGCCGAGGGACTGGCTGACTCTGGACATTGTCTGCAGGCCCTTAGCTGCTCCTCCATTTTTTTTGTCCGGCTTTCAAAGTCAGACTCTGGAGATGCGGAGCTTCCAATCTGGAAAGTGACCTTTTCTAGAGGAGGCTTCTCACGGAAATGTCTGTCAGGGCAAGGCCAGGCCGCTGACCGGTCTGGTAGTTTCCTGGGCATCTCCCCTTTCAACTGCTCACTGGCAGTTTGTTGGTGGATCTTCATTCCTGTCCCCAGACCTTTGCAGCTGGAAAATCTTGAAGAGCCATCTTGTGGTGCCTCTTTTATACTTACTTCATCCCCACAAAATGCACCCTGAAGTTTCCAAGAACTGTCTAATGCTGCCTCTTGGAATCCCATGCTACAAGCCTCAGAACTCTGCTCTGCCCTCTTGTTTCCTTCCTTGTCAGGTTTGGGACCCAGGTCTCTGATGTCAGTGCCCTCCAGGTGCTCTGGTAACCCTGCATGCTGGGGGTTCTTTCTCTCGGCTGTCGTCAGCGGTAGGATGGGGGGTACGAGAGCAGGCTCATTTCTCACCGTAACGACCACATACTCAGACTCCTCTACTTCTCCTTTCTCCAAGGCTGTTACAATCTTGCTCCCATTTAAAACTTGGTCACCTTCACTGTGATTCCCACTCCAGGTCAGCTGATTCTCTTGTAGCTCAGAACAACGGAGAAAGTATGTGAGGACATAAAGTATGCGCTGGACCAAATCCTTCTGCTTCCCTACCACCACGGTGCGAGTCAGTCTCACTGGAGAGCCTATGGCTCCGTAAAGATCACCTAGAGGGCAAAAGCGAACAAAAGACAAAGTCCTCTGGGGTTAGCATGTCACAGATATGTCAGCCTTTACAAGAGCAAAACAGATGACTTGTATTCCCAACCCAGAATCATTTCTTCAGACACCTGATTTCTAATTTCTAGTAATGACCAAGTTTTAGTTTTGCCTGTAAAGGAGAGTCAGCCTGGAAAGCCCTGGCACAGGCTGCAGCCCACCACCCTTGGCGCACGGAGCCAGGCTATTGTGGACACCGCGCCTGTTGGGTCTTCCCATGTAGCGCACTGGCTGAGCCAGTGGCTGGCCCAAGCAAGTCTAAAGCAAGCGCTCCGAGCGTGGCCAGGTCCAGTATTGAATCTCTGAAAGTGGAAGAATTTGTTAGAAGAACCCCAGGACAATGGGCCTGGAGATGAAATCCAAATTCAAGGATTTGTGAACAGAAGTGCAGTGAATAAATTCAAAATACTTCATGAGGTGGTCTGCTTAGGTTTCTCTCAATACACATCCACACACCAGGTAGAATCGCTTTGACTAACAAGAAGAAAATCACTTAGTTATGATTAATGAGGCTGAAGGTTTTATTTTATTTCACATAAAAGTTCTGCTGGAAAAAAATATGTCCCATTAGTTATATCCTGACAAGTTGATTAAAAATTGGCTAATGCACCGCAGGTCTACATTCCGCTTAAGGATGGAAGAATGAGGGCAAGTGTGTCATCCAACCACCCAGCGACAGGAGCTTCTCATCAAAAATATTTCAGTTAACTATTAAAACTATTGCATTTGATAACCTGATTATTACACTCGATAGTAAGTTATATATTTGATACTTTGTTGGTAATAATAATATGGACAATTATAATAAAGAGCCAGTATTTACTGACTGGACAGACACTATGCTAAGAGTCTAAATGTTTATCTTATTGTATCTCTGCATGATCAACCTGGAGTTTGAAATCATTGAAGAAATAACCATAATGTTGGAACATATCAAAAGCTGAAAAAATACTAAATAAAGGAGACATGATACACGGTAGTATTAATAGTTATAAATAAGAACTTAGGACATTAGAACTCATCTGAGAAATGCATCTAGAGGAGGGAAAGGCATTATAAAGGCATATACCAGATAAAACTAATTAAAATTAATAAAGATAGAAAAAAGTTATGAGAACCACCAGGAAGTATGTGCCCCTGGGGACGCATCAGGAAGTACTTCCTCTAGAGAGTGTTCCCTGGTGTAAGGTTCCTAAGAACATTCAAAGGGCAGGACAGAAATAATAATCAACAGTCCTCTCTATAAAAAGACTAGATTATAGGCCAATAGAACTTAACTTTGTAGCTTTTGCAACTGACTGAGAAATCATCCTAGAATTCAGAAGAGTAACTTAGAAATATAGTCTGATGGTAGGACTTTTGTTTGAGAAAACTTTCTTGACTAAGAGCTTATTACTGTTACTTTCTTTGCTTACATCTGCCCATGGCTACAGGGCATCACAGTCTTTTCAGGAATTCGTGGGACATTTCTGTTAAATCAATTTCAATGTTAACAGAGAAAAAGCATTACACTTCTGAAATCTGCTATACTAAACCACAGGGGAAAGGCCACTCAGAATGATATTTCCTAGCAATGCATTTAACTTTCGGTATTGCACATTTTAATAACTAAATGGAAAAAGGTAAAACAAGGAAAGTTATTAAAAATACAACTATAGTAATTTAAACTATATAAAGTAATGAGAGCAATGTGTGTAGTACCAGCATTATTACTTTATAGACAAACATCATAAAATAATGCATCATTACAATAATAGACCCATAATATTAAAGATTTACTGGATCTTTAACTTGAAGGCAATTTTTTGAATCCCGGAGTAAGCAGGCTACTAATTTTTAAAGTAGATCCCTTTGTTTTCATGAGTATAAGTTTTTAAAATGAAGAGGTAGCACGACAACGTGAATATGCTTAACACCACTGAACCACATGCTTAGATGCGGTCATGATGATGAACTTTGTTATATTTTTTACCTTAATTAAAAATAAAAATCTAAATGTAAAACAGAAAGACAAATGGGAGAAAAACAGGGAAAAAGGAAGGAGTGAAAGGGTGCTTGCAGGAGAAGACAGAGAGAGCAGGGAAGATGGGAGGGATGCTGGGCGGGAGGGGAGGAGAGATCAAAGGAGAGGAGGGTCAATAAAGTGGAGGGAGCAAGAATGAGGGAGGGAAGACAGAGAGCAGAGGCACAGAGAGAGGAAAGGGGGGAATAACAGAGAGAAGGACGGGAAAGGAGAAAGAGAAAAGATGGGGCATTAGAGAGGTGCAAAGCGAGAGAGCACCAGAGAGAAGGAAAACAGGGTGCGGAGGGAGAGGTGAGAGCAGGAGAGGGTAAAGCACACGCTGGGAAACAGCCAAAGGACGGAAACAGGAACTAGAAAGGGGAGAAAGGAATGAGGTAGAAAAGCTGAGAGAACTGAGGAGCCCTGTAAAGAGGGTAAAAAGAGGCGGAGGTGGAGGTAGGGGAATATAAAGACAGAAACTAAAGCAGAAACTGGGAGAAGCTGAGAAAAAATAAAAAAGGAAACGAGAGGAAAAACTAAACACCTTAAAGGGATTATTCATGATCGCATTCTAGAAATGTCTATTTTAGGGAAATTCCCCTTTAAATAGCATTTCCCTACACCCTACACATTTTGACTTACTATGTCTTTATTATCATCATTAGTACAAGATAATTTCTAATTTCTCTTGTGAGATCTGTTTAGCTTGTGGGTTATTAAAATGTGGTTGTTTCATATCTCAGCAGGTGGGAATTTTCTTTCTTTTTAAATAATTGATTTACAGTCTAATTCTACTGTATTTTTAAAAATATCATTTATACTTTTGGGAAAAAATGAAGAAATTTCAGACTTTTCTACTTATATTAATTTAAACCAGTGATCTGAGGAGAAAAGCTGCTTTTCATTTCCTCAAACCCTTGAGATCATTAGGTCAAAAAGAGACCAACATGGAAATCCTCCAATCCGTGGTGTAAGACAGCGGCCTCCAAACTCTGTACACCCACACCAAAAAAGAAATACATCTTATGCCACAACATCACGCACCCTTGGAAACAAACATTTTACAAAACATATATGTAGGTCGTGCTGATATTTTCTATTCTATTCTATCTTTTAAATGCTTTTTTGACCCATTAAATTGCTTCCACAGCCCATAAATGGGAAAACACTCACATAGAGCGCACATCTCAGGCACAGGCAAGGTCGCTAAGCTCCTGAACAGCAAGTCGGTGAGAGTGTGGAAGGGATCGTTGCTCCCACCCTTCCCTTCCCATCCCTGGGAGCGCTGAGCAGCCATGGAGAGCTCGGCACTGCAGCGGTCCCCGTCCTGGCAAGCTCCCAGAGAAGGCTGTGAACTAATTCAAGACAGAATCTTTTCTGTCACTTAGGAACCTGGATGAAAATCACACCTGCATCACTGTATATTCCCAGCAGCTTATTATATTTTTCTGTTAACTATGACTTGCTAAATACTTAATGAAAAAAATTTTTGGACGCAAGTTCCTCCTCTGTCAAATTACTGAAGCTGCTTGATATTGGTAATAACAGAAACTCGACCAACACTTACGCTTGCCTTTGCAAAGCTGTCCCTGCCTTCTCTGCGCTGGGCCTCACCCCTTCCTCACACCTCTCTTGTCAACAGCCAGATGCCTGCTGCCTTGTGTGGAGAAGGGAGGATTGAAGACTTTCAAAAATACACGAGTCTCCTCTGAAAAATGACAATTGTGAACCCACAGGAAGGGGATTCTGCCTTGCTTTGCTGAACACAGGGAATTAATGTCTCTCAATTAGGTTAAACTTCAAATCAGAAGCATGCCTAATTACAAATACATTTATCCAACTAAATGCACACTGCTTAATTAGCATTGTTTTTACATGGGTGACCCAGCAGCATGAAACATCATGTTTCCTTAATATCCAGCCCCCTTCCCTTTACAACTTAATACTACATTTTTCCCCAAGGTTATTGTCCCATAACAAAAACAACCATGTTTTGTCCTCCCCAGGAAGGATTTCCGCATCGTTCAGAGTGAGTTAGGCATGTTCTCTGTTCTTGTTTCAGTTCAGTGTTGATTGTTTGTACTGTCTATTTAAAAAAATTTTTAATTGACATGTAACAATTGTACATATTTATAGGGTACAGTGTGATATTACAATACCTATATACAGTGTGTAATGATAAAATCAGAATAATTAGCATATCCATCACCTCGAACACTCATCATTTCTTTGTGCTAGGAACATTCAAAATCCTCTCTTACAGCTATTAATACTTGAAAATACAGAATAAATTATTGTTAACGACAGTCATCCTACGGTGCTTCAGAACACCAGAACTTATTTCTCCTATCCAGTTGTGATTTTGTATGGTAGACAACCTCTCCTGATCACCCTCCCTTTAAGTCCATTTTTAACATCCATAAATTCCTTAGTTAATTCATTTAAAACACACCTATTATCCCCAAACCATGAGACTTGAACTCTCTTCCTTACACGTCATGAGCAAGGGCGCAAGGACAAGACAACATCTGTACTGCTCTAACATGCGGACGATGGTTACAGGGTAGGAGGGGGTCTAATTAATGTGTGTAAGAAGCACGTGGCTCACAGTGTCAGCTTTTGTTATTGTTATTCTGATGGGCTATTTTCTAAGACTGGGGTGCTTTCCCCCAGTCCCTACTTCATTTTCTAGAAAATGCCATTTTAACATTTTCTCAAGTAAGCCTTCCTGAAAATCCCCTCCCCATCCCCTCTCTCTGTCTCTCTAGATGCCCCTAAAATACACCGTGTGCACAGCAGCAGCCGTAACAAAGGTGCTTTGTATCACTGACTTAATTCCCACAGCAACCATGAGGTAAGTTCCATCATCACATGTTTCACAGGTGAGGCGACAGGTGGGGGAGAAACTGAGCAACCTGCCCACAGAGACTGGGCCCTGTCACCAGGCCCCGGCCCCAAGTGTCTCATCTCTACACCTTCTGTCCCCTCTTGTCCTCTTGAACACCCCTATCAAAGGGGTATCAGGATGCTCTGAAATCAAGAGATCACAAATCTGCTCCTCTCTTGAGCAGCCAGCTGCCGAGACTAGGCAGCGCGTGCTACTCAACTCCCCAGCCCAGCATCTGTTCAGACCCTGTCTTGATGGGGTGAGAGTGAGTGTTGAGTTTTTCTTTGTCACTCTAATGTTTGGTGAGTGAGAGGCCCCAGAGTACACTTCTCTTCCACATGAATCCAGATACGTAACTCCAGTCTCACTAGCCCCAAACTCTGTTACCAAACTGTGCCAAAGCACTGGATTCCTATACCAAGCCTAAGTACAAAGTTTGAGGAAATAAATGCCATCACTAATTGTAAGGAAGCAGTGTAGAGAAAGACAAGATTTCTGACTTATGTTAAAATCTAAAAGGTAGTGAGATCAGGATATGTTACCTTCTTTTTTTCTCATTTTTTTCCCCAATCCACTCCATCCTCTAGGGCAGTGGCTCTCAACCAAGCGGTGTTTTGCCAATAACAACCCAGCTTCACCCCTAACAGCTGACAGTGTCCAGAGACATTTCTGATTAGTACAACTTCAGGCAGGGAGGAAGTTCTACTTGCATCTAGCGACTAGAGGCTGGGGATGCCGCTAAACATCCCATAATGCATATGACAGCTCTGCCCCTTCCCTCAACAACTCAACTGGTCCAAAATGTCAACAGTGTCCAGGTTAAGAAACCATGCTCTAGGGTAAACAGTCACTGTGGAATGAGGGAACACAGTTTACCTACTCCGTTTTAAGAGGGTAGAACAAAGCTGCTAGTTGGGGAAGATGGTAGCCTCATAGTTAGAATCTGTGGGCCAAACTTCTATTCCCTGCCTGCCCAGTGACAACCCATGAATCACTGGGTTGGACAGCCAGTATAAACTACAAATTCTAGCACTTTCCTATTCCATCCCATACATTCTCTGAATAGTCAAATTAGGTACTCACCCAGCTGCGCCCAGAGTGGATTATATGGATGTGTTTTCGCCAGCATGTTCACTGACTGAGAGGTGCGTTTCTCTGAGAAGGCTTTAATGGGAGGGTGATCCACAGGCATGACAGTTGGTACCCAGGCCAGGTGGTAGGTTAACACTGCAGTCAATAAGGCAGCAAAAAACCTTGGAGAAATGGAAGAAAACACAACCAGATTACTCAGTGCAGGAAGAGGCATGTCCTATATAGCACGTCCACTAGCTACGGAATTTGCATATAAACATTCAGAGAGTTAAAGCTTACTGGTTTTTGTTGATCTGTTCTATTAGAAGTGTAAACTCCTTGAGAAAGCGCTGGCAGAGCTGGGTTTTTTCCAAAGTGCTAGACATCATGGTAAGCCACACAGGTTCAGCTATCCTTGGAACAGAATATAAGTTCCAGATAGTTCCTCTATAGAAGAGAAAAAGAAGGGATACACAAAACTGTTACAAATATTATTTTGGATAACCTTGGTATAAAAAACGAGAAAACAATAATTTGGATTTATATAGTCCTTAAGAGATTCAAGCGTCATACATAACAAGGGTTGCAAACTATGGCCCATGGGGCCAAATCTGACTGCTACTTTTTATAAATAAAGTTTTATTGGCACACAGTCATGCTCATTTGTTTATATATTGTCTATGGCTGTTTTGCAGGAAAAAGGCAAAGTTCAGTTGCTCTAACAGATTTTTTACAGAGAAGTATGCCAACCACTGATATAAAATATCCATTTTAAAAACAATTTATTTTCACAATGCCTGTGTCAGAATTTACAACCATTTTTATAGTAAACAAATAAAGAGAGAAAGAAAGTATATGCCATAATGAAAATGTGACCGGGGGCAACTCAACTCTCCCAATTTCTGGTTAATGCTTTGGGGTTCATTATGTCAAAGAACTCTATTCATTTTAGATGGAAAAAACCACACAAATGGCTCTTGTTTATTATATGATATACTAAGTTTTTACACGGAGGCCTAGAGAGACTGGGTTACCTGCACAAGACACACAAATATTTAATGACAAGGTCAGGGTGAGAATTCAGTTCTCAATACCAGGCACAGAGGACTCTACTCAAGTTATATGCCTCACAAATGCTTTTGGAAAGAGCATACTAACTTGGCTTAGGATGTTCACTTAAAAGGCCATTGTACCTCTGAATTTAAAACACACCCACTATTCCCAAATCAAGACAGATGAGATTTATTTAGACTTGGCATTCTAACTGTGTATAGGAAAGAGTTGGGACACAACAGAATTCTACCTTGACAAAAAACAAAGCATCTGCTGAGTTAGGCAGCAATGGCAACAGTTACGTGTCACTAGGATTCATTTACTAAAACTAATGCTAACATTTTATTCTGTCACCATTTCTGGAAGGTTTGATTGTTTAAGCAAGAACAAGACCTAGGTACACTGTGAGGTTTTTTGGTTCTGTACTTTCAGTTTCTTGATGCCTGAAAAATGGATACTTTCATGAAAGTATGTAGTATGTAGACTCTTGAGCACAAGCCAGCATCTAGTCTGACCATAGTGGACAACAGGCACAACCAGTGATGCCAACACAAACTATGGAAGGTTTACTAATCATCAGATTGCCATCAAAAAATACAACCTCACATTCTTTCTTCCAAACATGACTTCAGTTTTAACAATCATCAGATAATGACTAATGTGTTACTTGAGTTCTTCATGTATAACCCAGAGCTCATAAAGGCTGGTGATTTTGTTCCAGGTAGCACTATGGAGTTCACCAGCATATACTTTAAGCATCATAAAATGTTCTAATATTCCGAGAACTGTAAAATATTTTTATCCTCCAGCTATGGAGTAACAGTTTGACTCATTAGCTCATGACTGCTTTGGACTGGGGCTCCATTCCCCATCGAGATATTGGCTCTAGGAAATGGTGCAACAATCCCAACTCAGCGTGATGGGACAGAATCCCACCTGCTACCCAAAGCAGTGCACCTTTCCACCCAGATATTAGGTGCAAGGATTCTAGAAAACCAGTTTCCAGAGTACAAGGATCATCAGTTAGAAATTAACTATGAAGCCACACTAATGTGCTCGTATAATTTAATGCCCAGACAAGGAAACTTATGAGAGGACACTGGGTATAAACTAGCTTTCTGGCAAACTGAACTGCAAGTCTCCCTGACATGCATACTCCCTCCACCTATGCTTTGGATAAGCATCTCTGAACGCAAGTGTCCGCATCTGTAAAATGGGGTTAATAGCGCTTAGCCTTAGGGCTTTTATGAGTATGACATGAGATAATGAACAGACTGATAAGAGACACCTGAATATTAGCTTTCTCCATTCACCCTATTAAAACAGTCATGTCGAAGACTGTCCGTCGGGCAGTAGTGAGGGTTACTCAGTGGTAGGTTACTTAAATTTTTTGCTCTATTTGGTCTCAGATTCCATCCTGAAGGGCGAAGCTGCTAAAGAGACTAATAATTGCCAGCCTCCCAATTCTCCCAAGGTATGGGTCTCTCTGTACCCCTAGGTCCATGGCTGCTGTTGCTACTGCTGCTCATAAATATCCCTTGTTGGATTTGTCAAACTTTGCCACTTTACCTGAATTCCCCCAGAGCTTCCATCAGACGGCTGACATAAAACTGGACGCGGAGGCTTGATTCTGCTATTTTCCTGCAGGAGATCATGGCCTTCATTGAAGAAAAAGCAAGCCAAATTACCGAGAAGAAATTTTATAACATATCTACTGGGCTTTTTAATGAAAGATAATATTATAATCAATTAGAAACACTCAATAATGCCTTCAGCCATGAAGAAGCAGTAATTTCCTTCCCTCCAGCAATCCAGTGTCTGGTAACTAACAATGAAACCTAAGGATCTATCACTGCTGTGGGTGATTTAACTTCTTTAGGAAAGAGATCTGATACATAAACAAAGTGATTCTATCATCTTTAAAGCCCCGTAATTGCTTCTTTATTTGACATTGGATTACATTCTTATTACCTTTTCAATTGCACTCTTCAGCCTGTTCATGTGAGATTCAAACAGGGGAAAATGAGAAAAAAAGAAGTCTTGGAAATTCCTTTGTGCCTCTTCTTTCTCACACAAGGAAAAGATGATGCTTATGGCAATTTTCTTCCTCCTCACCATGGCTGGATTAGAACTACAGGTTTCTTCAGCCAAGCTGAATGTCTCATCAGTTGACCTGGAGGAAAAAGAAGCTTGAAAAGTTGCCATGCATCAGTGAGACACACCGAAGACAAACTGTGGTGTCTGGGGACAGCATTCAGAAAGCTACTTCAGAACACTCAGTCTTAACTAGGAATTTGTCCACCTCTATTCATGCTCCTGTGTAATTTCCTGTCATGAAAAATGAGAACGGTTTGCCACACAGTATTATCCTAACGTGAAAAGAAACTCAAATAAAAACTAAAAGTAATTTAAATGTCCCCTTATGAGTCTCTTGTCCTTTTCCCTGGATCATTTTTATGCCAGGTTGACGGTACTTAGGAAGGAGTGTGAAATATCTGTTTGCTGAAAATACAGGTCCTTTGTCTTGGTTGCTAGATACCCAATAGATGAGAGTTAGAAGCGGAATGATTCTAATGTGGTATTATGTTTAACAAAGGCATATTTGAATATTTACTGGTACTTCCAGGCTTGTTTCCCAAGGCTATTAAAACCACTAGATGAAGTTACTCCTCTAAAGGCTCAGATTAAGCAACCAGATTGACCAGGCTCTCTGGGAAATCCCCCAAGCAGAAAGACTCGCCTTTCTTCTGCTACAATCAAATTCCCCAAAAACTTATGACTCTTTTGAGAGACTCTGCTTTTATGATAAGAGCCATGAAGCCAATAAATTCTAAATATATATTCAATTTTTCTTAAGGAGTAAGCCTTACAAATATGGCCTAATTACGTCTCTTACTCAACTATTGTAAAAAGCCAGTATAGCTACCCCATAGCTACCGAGAGCAAGAGTGAAAATAAAAGTAGTAATTTGTTCTTTTTCTACAAAGACACCAAAGCAAAGGACATAACATATTGCAAATGAAAGCATCTAGCCTGGCACACAGTAGGTATGCAATACATTTTCTCTTTCTCATTGACTCCACCATTAAGCTTCATATCTCTGCCAAACATGGGAAGGAACCGTTTCCTGCATTTTCGGTAATGCAAATTACAACATAATAATTACTTACGCTGGGCAGAATTCGAGGCAATTAGCCTTCTGCCCTTGGTCTTAAACGTCTTATTTAGTGCTCTACTCACAGTCTATAATGTTCCTGTGATTTCAAATATATCCAGATTTTATTAAACATATATATATCAAATGTTTTATGGTCAGGAAAGCTATTTTATTTTTAAAGAAAAGGAGACAGACATCGTAGTTATGTTACCGTTTCCCTTAACTTTAAGCAAGATCCCGGAGATGTAGATATGGTTGATAAATCAGTAAAAAGTTTTCACTCCAGACATGTCACTGGCAGCACATGGTGCTACTGTAAATGCATTAACTGTTCTCTCTGAGAAATCCCTAGATCCTAATCATCAGAAAAAAATCTTGATGCTTTCTCAGAACTTCACACAATCTCACACAATGTTCTCTCTTCTTTTCTAAAATACCTGTACTAAAGCCTTGTTTTCCTGCACTAGTTTATTCTTCTCTGCATACGAAATTTTTCTGAGCTTATATTACAAGACTTGTAATCTTTTCTTCTTTGGTGTCTTCTATTTTCCTTCTTTTTCAGAAGTAAGATGACCGTATCAGTCCACTCATCTTCAGGCCAATTTGATCTTTAATAACCAAACTGTAATAAACATTGAATCCTATACAGCTTTATTCATCATCTTCATCTCCACCCTATGAACAATAGCCAAATATTTCATCAGTTTTACTATAGCAGAGAGTGCCACCTGCTGAATTTCTGAAAAATTTCCACAGCTATAATAGAGTGGACAATTCTTACTTGCTTCACTATATCCCTCTACTGAATTCTAAAGCAAATGCGCTTAATTCTATAGACTTGGATCAACCATGGAATCTGGAATAAATCAGGTCATGTTGTGTGGTAATTATATTTTAAAAATTCTTCTAAAATAAAAGGGTGTTTGAGAATGTTTCCAAAAATTTAAGTGTATGCTCAAATACTTCATCATATCTTTACCCCCGAGTCATCAGGGAAGGTACATAGGCTGTTTTGCATATGTGGAGACCAAGGCAGAGCGCATATTCAACTTGCCTCGAAAACAGAAGGCTTCTTGGTAACAATGCTGGACTTAGAAACTAGGGTTTCTATCTTCTAGTCCAGGCTCACTTCTGGGACACTGGAAATGACCAGGGACTCTGACCCCATGCCTACTCTGTCTGCTGGCGCTCATGCTATCCAATGCAGCACACCAGCTGGAGCGCTGAGGGGAAGGAGCTGGACGCAAGTGGATCAGCTGACAGGTGTCTGAGTCAGGGAAAGACTGTGGCTACAAACACAATTTTTTTCCCTTATAAAGAAATCAAATAGAATTTTGTTGATATTTACGAATAAGCATTTATGTACACTGTAAGTACTTCAAAATCACAAATAACTGAAGCCCAAACTATGATTATTTAAGTATATCTCAATAATCTATAATCGATATCAGGACTGCTTAGTCTAATTATTGTTTATGTTAGCTTTGAACTTAACACTCATCTATGTATTACATTGGACCATATGAAATTTGACATCTTCAAACGTCAAAGAACGTCCCATCAGCATAATTCAAATGAAAAGGCTTTCCTGGGACATTATACCTTGGTCCTTTACGGTTTCAATAGCCTCACTAAGTGATGGAATCTCTGAGGCTTCTCTTTTCCTGTAGATGGTACTGCTGTACCAGCTGTTAGATGCCCAAGCCCCTTTCCCCACCAGGGAATCAAAGCTCATACCTGGCATAGCCAACTGTTAAGAATTGTGAATATCATCCCTGACTACAGTTAACTGTCTTAGGAAGGATGTTTTAATCACTGTGTATTTTCTCTCAAAGCCAGAAGCAATCATAATTTTTGGTACCCACTGTCCTCTTGTCTCTAGTATAAGAAACTAATTTTTCCACCCCCATACCTACCAAAAATGAGAGATCAAACTGCAACATCCTTTGAGTGAATGGACCTTCACAGGCACAGTGATCAATTCAAAACGTCTGCTGCACTTACATTCCCAGTGTTCAGCGGGTCTCTGTTAAGGGCTGGCTGCATGAGCTGGCGACCCTGCTCACACGGGCCCTGCTCTCAGGAGGACCCCGCTCTCAGAAGGACCCCAGGATTTGTTTCATGTTCTGTGATTGCTGTCTTCGATTGGTCATAATTTTACCTTTGAACTTGTGTGTTGCAAGTAAATTCTCATGGGACAATGAAGCACGTGTTGGGGCTCAGGAGCAACACTTCTCTGATTCCCCTCCCGCCCTTCTTTCTCCTGCTCCTCTCCTTCCCTTAAGGCAGGCCACAGAAACTAGAATTCCTCTTCCCAAAGGCAGGTCATAGGAACTGGAACCCCTTTTCCCCCAAGCCAGCCATAAAACTTAAAAACATTGTCCTAACTTTCTCCTGCCTTTCTGTATAAGGGCTGGCCAAAAAGAAATTCTCTGACCTACCTTGTCTGAAAGTAAATCACAAGACCCTCATTCCAGAAGGGGTCCTGCCCTAAAGCTGGGAGGAAGGAATGCTACACAGAGAGGTCAAGAAGAATTCTGAACAGACAGGTCTTGCTGGTTTTTTCTGCTTAGGTCTATTACTATTAGATCATACCCTTTTGTCCAACCACATTTCCACATGGCTATCCATTCTTCATAAACCTAAGCATAAAAATAGACAGTTTTCTCTAGGTCTTTAGGTCTTTATTTCCGAAAGCTCTCATGTTGTATAAAACTTTGATTAAATAAATTTGTTATGCTTTTCTCTTGTTAACCTCTATTTTGTTATAAGAATGTCAGCTACGACCCTTATGATGGGGAGGAACATTATCACACCCTTTTTCACCGTACACATGCACACAAGCAGTGAAGACACTGGGCAGCAGTTTGTACATGGGTGGGCTCAGAACCAAGGGCATGCTACCCAGACACTGGGCAACTGGCCTGGCGGTCAGGCACACACCCACATGTCTGAGGCAGGCCAGGGACTTGGATCCAGACTGATGGCTGTGACAGTGGAGAAAGCAGAAGCAGCAGCAGCCATGGTGACGAGAGATGGGGGAGAGGAGAGAGGAGGGACTCCAGCAGCTTCAGGAACCATGGTGAGAGGCCAGCTTGCCCATCCATCACTGGAGCCTGTCCCCATGGACTCTGCACAAATATTTAACTCTCTGATCTGAGCCCCAGGACAGTAAATTATCACAAAGTAAAAGTCTACACAGAGACATTGCAATAAAGCATATCAGGAGTTCTTAGAATTCCCCAGAGAGTTTATAATCTCTGGTTTTGAAAATTGCTGCAATACTACAAAGCAAATATTCACAGGCACAGAAATAGAAATTGAATGTAAAGATTATCATACTGGACAAAAACCCCACTGTTTACACATGAAGCTTCAGATGAACAAATTATTAATGAAGATCACATAAAAATTAATTTTTCCTCATAACTGAGGACACAGTGATAGAATGCATAAACAGGCATTTTGAATGACATACAACTCATAAGGACATTTTTAATTTCTTATAAGATCTCCACAAGTTGCAGGAAATGTCAGAAGAAACATTAAAATAATCTTGTATAAATTTACACCTAAAATTAAATTCAGACTTCCACGAAATGGAACTGTGTGAAGAACTAAATCTTTAAAAAATTGTTCCACAAGAATCTGATCTAGATGTGCTAAAATTTACATTTGGAAAGTTTATCTGAAATTTATCCCAATGTTGTCATAGCCCATAATGCCACGTAACATCACATCAGCAGAAAGATCCGTCTCCAAGCAAAAAACTGCCAGAAATTATTTGCCACCTTACATTTGCCAGGAGTGACCAGTATCACTTTCAATTATGTTGACTGAAAGCCAAGTTGCTAAAACTATAAATATTGATGACCTAACAAGTAAACCTGTAGAAAGGTGAACCAGAAAAATCTTACAATGACCCAAAATATCATATATTTATTATGTCATATAGAATTATGATACCAAAAATATAATTTGGGAACTTATAAGTTTATGTTATTATTCATCTATCACTATTACCTCTATTACATCTTAAAATAAAATATTCTTTAAAAAAAACTACCTTTTAGTGCCTTTTACAGTACTTTTCTTGCTTCTCAGGCAAGAGGTTCAAACAGTTCCATTTTGTACTGGTCCCACAAATCATGCAGCCAACTCTGTATTCACAGGCTTTCTGAACGGCAGAAACTAATTTTAGGTATAAGATCACTAGAGAGTCATTAGTTCCCAATGCCAGGTCTCAATTCAAATTAGAGTATTGAAGAATTTCGGAGGAGTGAGTTGAGGAATACTATTCAACTTTGGATTTAAACCTGAAGGGATGCAAAAGCATTTTCAGTAAAGAGAAGATGTCTGAAGCGGAAGGTTTCCAAGACCCAATTCTTCCAGTCGCAGACGCTGTGAGAATGGTGAGGACGGTGGCAGCGCCTTTTCCTGACAGCTGGCAGTAATGGTGACGACAACGATAGCAACCATAGCAGTAGCTAATTCGTATTGACCAGTATTTTATTTACCATATGCTGTGTCCTGGCTAAACGCTGGACTTGCTGCAACTCATTTAACCCACCCGACCACACTCTGAGGCTGTACCAATATTATCATCACATTGCAGATGAGGAGGCACCACTCAGAATCCGGCTTAACTTGCTCCACCATTCATCTAGGGAGTGGCAGAGCCAGGGCCTGTTCTCATACCAAATTCCAACCCCTTCATCACTCTACTGGAAATCCCCCAACCACAGAGCAGCTCCTCAGTGAGTGATGCAACTATAGCTTTTTCTTTTTGTCCAGCTCCTGAGGATTGTGAGCAGAACAGGGGAAGAGGCAAGCAGCCCAATGTGTGCTACACGCATGCCCAACCCCTTGTCTCTCAGCGTGTACCATCTCTTCCACGAAGGGCCCCAATTCCCCCATGACCATCCCTGTTTTCTTCCTCTTAGGAATCCTACCGCACTTATAGCTCCCATGGCATTTATCATGTAACAGCCTTATACCATTATTTATGTGCATACCATCTCCTCCACCAGTCTGTAAAGCACTTAAGTGCAGGCATGTAGATAAAGATGTTTATGCCTTCACAGATCCTGACATATGAGAATTACTAGTCAATTTACTAAGTCAATTAATTGACATGTGAATTTTTATAGGTACACATAAAAACTCCCCTTTAAGTTTTTACACTATGGGAAGAAGAGGTTGGAAGCTACTGATGTAACATCAAATGTACATTTTGCATAGAACTAAACTTTAGATTCAAAAATCAACTGAAATGAAGACAGAAAATACCTAGATGCTGTCTCTATAATCATATTCATCTCTCTTCAGTTTAAGAATTTAAGTTTTACAAAAAGAATATGTCACGAACCCTTGATTTCATATATTTCACATACCACGTTGGTATCGCAGCAGCCAAGGAAGAGATTTATCCCTCCCTTCATTACTTACAAAAGCTACCTTGAAGGGATCCAATTTAAAAAGAGCGTACTCATTTTAAATTAACACCAAATCTAGCTCATATACAACACAACTACCCAGATATTTCCCAGTGTCTTCCAAATGAGAAGATTTCTTTTAAAGCTTTTATTTATTCTTTCTTTATAACTTCTAACTTGTAAACTTTCAGGCTAAGCTGCAACTAATCAAAAAGTTTCAGCTCTTTTTCCATTGACATCAGGCAATACAGCTGGTGACAGTTTCACCAAGCTGCCTATCCTAGCACTTTTCTCAGTAAGAGGAAAGCTGCAACTCACCTCCTTGGAAAGATGCCATTTTCCAGACTTGTTGTCTGACTTCGAAGCCAGCGGCGCTGGTAACTGCTGGAAGAGGACGTAGAGGAGCTTGGAGATGGGAAAGGCGTGATCAGAAGACTGCTTAGAGAGGCTGTGGAGCAGGAAATTTGAAATTTGACAGTTGAGGTAAATGAGTCCTTACGTAGCTACATAATGTACAACATTATGAGTATATTTAACACCACTGAACTGTACACTTAATAATGGTTAGGATGATAAATTTTATATTATGTATATTTTAACATAATAAAAAGATTGGCAGATACATATATGTAAAGTAACCTAAATTTTCAGATTCTACCAGTCTTATCCAGCAGGGGGAGACTGTAACGTCTTCCTTACTAAGATTTCTGTACAGCAAAGAAAACACCATTTAAAAAGGAAAACAAATTAAAGGAAATAAGCATTGCAGATGTAGCAAGTGCATAAATTATCAGGCCCCACATTATAAATGCGAAATAATTATTATTCCAATTAAAGTATAAACTGAAGATTTCTGATAAAATGGTCCACATAACTGTTTATATTGCTACCTGGTAACTAATGCCATGTACAATGCTTACTTATCTTGACTACTACCTTCACTCTATATTTTGAGGTGAAATTTAGGCAAATGAGTATTTCTTCCTCCTTCCCAAACTCCATCTCTAAATATACAACACTCATCCTCCTTCCCTCTAGCCCCCTTGCTACCCTCTTGCCTGAGAAAAAGCAACCTCTAGTCTTAAACATACTTTCTGCTTGGATTACCTGTTTGCCTCTGAGCCTCTCTGTCTCCTGCTACATAATAATGGATGTCTACACTTGGGCTCTCGGGAAGTACGAGCCAACTGAACCAGCGCACACTTTTCTAACAGGCAAGGAGGGACTGGTCCCTCTCAGGGCAGGCAGAGGGTTTCTTTCCAGTCATGGCTGCTTGATGAACATCTGCTGGTTTGGAAGAATGAAAGGAGAAGACAGACTTGTTCTGCTTTTACTTCCCTAGGGCTAAGGAATTAGGCACTGAAATGTCACTCTGTCCAGTGGAAAAGAAAATGGAGTGCTGCAGATGGCTGGTCAACATTTTCAGAAGAAAATCATAGGGCAAAGGAAACTGATGTCGATAAATATAGCATACTATGCTTGTGGACATCACCTGATAAGGCAGTTTTCTCCATATAAACTATTACATTTTTATTTACATTTTTGCAGGCAGATGTAAACAACTCAACTCCCTGACCTGAGCTCTTAAATACTACAGGAGTTATTTGGCTATTTGTCAATAATAAAAACCCAGATGCTGGAAAGTACCAAATGGGACACAGTGGAGGACAAGACTTGCCTTCATGGAGCTTCAAGTCTGTAAGAATATCAATGACCATGATAACGTGGGCTTCTTTCCACAGCAGAGGTCTATGGGATGCTTTTCTTTGAATCTAGTCAATAGTCACAGAAAATTTGTTTGGTGGGTCTTAATCATTTTTGTATCCCTTGTACCCAAGTGCCCTGAACACAGTAGGCAACTGGCAAGTATTTACTGAATATGTAGCACTTTTTTTTTTACTGAGGTGTTGCCCAGATGTGGCTGGCCTCAGAAGCTCCCCCTGTTCTGATCTGGCTCCAGTAAGTCACCAAAACCAAATCCACATTTCAAATATCAATACGAGGGTAATTTTACTGAGAATTTTGGAGTTAGAAGAGAGCTCTTGCTCAAATTCACACAAAGTTATTTAATAAAAAAAAAATCCCAGGCTAGGCATAGTGGCTCACTCCTATAATCCTAGCACTTTGGGAGGCTGAGGCAGCAGAATTACTTGATATCCAAAGTCCCCATATGGTCCAGAAGACCCCTCCCAGATCTTTAGGGTCTCTGCCTATCTCCTTGTCTAATGCTGAGCAAATCATCTTCCTGGCATGTGGAGAATAGGGTTGAGGGTTGGTATTTGCTTGCTAAACAATTTTTTTCTTATCACAGTGTTGAGGCTCAGAAAACAATACCCCAAAGTATGGTGCTTTGGCATGCTGAGCCCTTTGAACTAAAGGAACCTTGGAAAAACATCAGAAGCAAAGTCTCTCTAACTCTTTCTCCTGCTCTCCTTTCTACCCCAAGGGTCATAGAAACTAAAATTCCTCTTCCCCAAGGCAGGCCATAGAGAGTGGAACCCTTCTCCCCAAAAGCCAGCCATAAAACCTAGGAATATTACTTTAAGTTTACCCCAATTTTCTGTGTAGGAGCTAGCTATAAAGAAATTATCTGAGCTATCTTTTCTGAAAGTAGATCATAAAAGACCCTGATTCCAGAAGGGGTCCTGCCCTATACGTGGGAGGAAGGAATGCTACACAGAGAGGCCAAGAAGAATCAGGTCAGACAGGCCTTGCTGGGTTTCCCCCAGAGTCTATTAGCATTAGACCATTCCCTTTTTGTCTAAGCATATTTCCATATGGCCGCCTACTCTTCATTGAATCTAAGCATAGCAATGGACAGATTTCCCTTGGGTTTTTGAGTCTTCATTTCTGAAGGCTCCAGTGTCATGTAAAATTTTGGTTAAATGAATCTGTTATGCTCTTCTCTTGTTATAGGAGTGTCGGCCATGATCCTTGTAAGGAGAAAAGGGATCACACCCTTTATGCCCCTACAATGAAAACACAACAGGTCCAATTTATTCTGGACATTATCTGTATTGTATAATTCAGTTTAGCAAACTGAGTTAAAACCCAGGCTCCTTGTTCGAATCCTAATTCTACCACTTAGTAGCTGTTACTCTTGGGCAGTTTACTTACCCTGGCATCTTTCTCATCTGTAAAACGGAGACAATAAAGTATCACACCTAAGTATTTTTCAAGAGAGTTTCAATCTGCTAGTGAATTTTGAATTGTTTAGTGAATCAAAACCAACACTTAAAAAAAAAAGAAAATTTAAAGTATATTGTACTGTAAATATTAATCCATGAAACTTTTGTTCATTATATATAAAGAGACTTATTACTGGATCATGATGTAAAATGCATTAGCAGGGGTTGCAGATGAAAGAAAAATGTGAAAAACACTGACCTATTTCATAAGGTTCCTGCAAAGATTAAACAAATCAATATATGTGCAACACAACACAGTGTCCCACACAATAAATGTTAGCTATTCACTCCCTTTGATAATTCTTGGAAAAGGTGGGCCAAGTAAGACATTTTGGAATTCTAACACATTATTAGTTTTGATTAAATCATTATGAAAAGAACTTAGGACTTGTAATAGAGATATGAAAAGGGAAGGCAAATAATAAAAAAAATAGTAAAGAACATTCCTTTCTTCTTGCTGAATGACAATTTTTATGTCAAGGCATTTATAGCTTAGTGCTATTCAGCATTTCCTCATGAAAAAAATTTCATTATTTAAGATTTTTATATAAAAGTACTGTGGCACATCACTATCAATCATACACTCTAGTAAACAATATAGTATGACTTTGCAATGCAAGAGCAGGACTAATCTTAACCTGCAAACCACTGCTATTTTCATGATTAAAGGGTGGATTCAGATATCTGTTCAATCAAAATTAGTGCATTTGAATATCGGCCTGGCTCAGGGCTGAAAGGCAGCACCGTCTGATGCAATGCTGGGCTCTGGTGTGCATTTGAACCATCTGAGGAGCCTGTTTAAAATCAGAGCTACCCCCAGCTGATTCACTACCTGGCATCTGCAAGATACTGAAAAGAGCTTTTGCATGAGAGTTCAGTGGTGTGGGTTCCAGCCCTAGCGATGCCCCCAATTAGCTCTGTGAACTGGAAAAAAATGCTTCAACTGGTGCCTCAGCTATAAAATGTAAGACTTTTAGTTAAATTGTTTATAGGCTTAGTTTCAGTTTTAAAAGTGCTATAATCGGCCGGGCGCGGTGGCTCACGCCTGTAATCCTAGCACTCTGGGAGGCCGAGGCGGGCGGATTGTTTGAGCTCAGGAGTTCGAAACCAGCCTGAGCAAGAGCGAGACCCTGTCTCTACTAAAAATAGAAAGAAATTAATCGGAAAACTAAAAATATATAGTAAAAATTAGCCGGGCATGGTG
>CAUYSK010032994.1:0-14873 GCA_963575035.1 Avahi laniger
TAAATTGTGAGTCTTGTCCATTTTTCACTTTGCTCCAAAATTTACATGCATAGAGGCTCAGACAATTTTTTAAAAAGGTAAATAATTAAATATTATAAAACACAAGTGCCTTTAAGTCCATGAGTGAATTAATAAAATGTGGTATATGTGTACAATGGAATACTGCTCAATTACAAAAAACAATGGTGATCTAGCACCTCTTATATTATCCTGGATAGAGCTTGAGCCCATCCTCCGAAGTGAGGTATCACAAGAATGGAAGAATAAACAACACATGTACTCGCCATCAAATTGGCACTAACTGTTCAACATTAAGATGCTCACATGGTAGTAATATTCTTTGGGGGTTGGGGGAGTGGGGATGGGTAAACTCACAACTAGTGAATACGGCGAGTATTGTATGGAGAATGGGCATGCCTCTAATCCTGGCTTGGGTGAGACAAAGTCATAACATGTAACCAAAATGTTTGTACCCCTATAATATCTTGAAATAAAAAAAATTCTTCTTTTTAATGTATAAATTCTCTGGATTTTACAAATGATGTGTCTCCTTTTTATTCTGAAGCATTAACAGTATAATCAGCAGTCAAATATGTGAGCAACAGATAGGAGATGAGACAAAGCGATATTTCAGTTCCATTAAAATTAGATATGTCTTTTCATCTTGTTTCTCATATATGATTATTTTTTGACCATAAGTATTTTCTGCAAGGATGAGACAGATTTGCTTCCATGTGTACTGGTTGTTTATTATAACTTTTTTTGTTTTAATTTACTGAATGTAGTTTCGTAAAACAAAGCAATACTGAAAAATGGAAGAATACTCTATGTTAACTACTCAATCTTAGATGAGTCACTTGACTTATGTGGATTGTCTGCTGATCTCTTGTTATCTGTTAATATCCTTCGTGTTTACCTCCTAGTAAAAGTGTTATTCTGAAGATAATTGAAAATGATGTGTACAAACACCCAAAACAATGTTTTGGAAAAAAATGAAATGTTAACTAAACTATAGCTGTTTATTTATTTACACAGTATAATAGATTTACTAAAAATTTTTTTTGGGATAGCATTCTAGTTATAGACTTTAGGTGGTGTGTACTATAATATATATCACACTTGGCTGGAAAAGTATTCAGCTTCGAGGTTGTGCTCAGCAATTTCGTATAAGTTGGTGCTCATCATATATGCCTGCATTTGGCAGCAGAATCTTAATTGTTCTTGTTTGAGTCGTTCATCTAGTTCAGAAACCTAGGTATGACAATGCCCCAAAAATTCATTGAATGTGCATAAAAAAACTAACAACATGAAAGATACTGAAGAGTTAATTTAAATATAAATCTTCATTAATTAGTTTAGTAAACTGATAGTGAGCATTAATTCATTTAGGAAACTGATATTACTATGTAGTACACTACTATAGACCAAACATTGGCTTACACAGCAGGCATTTGTACATAGAAGACAGTTCCTGCCCTCACAATATTTAGTCTAGTGAGGGAGAGAGACCTGTCAAGAGAGGATTACAATGCAATAAAGAGAAATAACTTGATAGTGCCCTAGTGGTAGGCAACACTTCTATGGAATCATTACCCAGAATTGGGTTAATGGGCGTCAGGGAGACTTCTGCCTGGAAGTGATAAAAAGACTGTACTGTGGGGCTTGGATATTGACAGCCAACTGGTTTTCACTAGTAAATTGGTGAAGTATTAATATTTCTTGGGGAAATATATCTTACTAGGTCTTTCTAAAATAGTTTCCAATGTGACAGCTTACTAATTCATAATAAGGAAAATAACTATGTACCAGAATATTTGAATTGTCATGAACATCTTTTTTTGCCTGTGTTTGAGCTACATAGGGTAACACATCATCATTAGAAATATGTTATTAATTTAACTTGAGAAATCACCATGACTGAAAAATTAAATCCATTGAGAGTCAAATCTTAATCAAAAAAGTTGGCTACGTGAGCATTAGATCAGTTGAAGTTGAGTAAGATGATGGCTGGGTGTGGTGGCTCACGCCTGTAATCCTAGCACTCTGGGAGACCAAGGTGGGAGGATCGCTGGAGGTCAGGAGTTTGAGACCAGCCTGAGCAAGAGTGAGACCCTGTCTCTACTAAAAATAGAAAAAATTAGCCTGGTATGGTGGCATGCACCTGTATTCCCAGCCACTCAGGAGGCTGAGGCAGGAGGATCGCTTGAGCCTGGGAGTTTGAGGTTGCTGTGAGCTAGGCTGATGCCATGGCACTCTAGCCCGGGCAACAGAGCAAGACTCTGTCTAAACAACAACTAAAAAAAGTAGTTGAGTAAGATGAATAGAAAGTTGGCATTATACAAAACAGTTTAACAATGGAAATGACTGTTTTAAAATGTACAATGTTCAGTGCTCAATGGCTGAAACTCCACTTGTGCAATTTGGATAACATTATTATTAACAAAATAATAATTATTATAATAGATTCCATTTTATTGTGTTTTGTTCTCTACTTTAAAGATGGGGAAACCAAGGTTTAAAAAATTATACCTTCGGGATATTGGGGAAGTTATTTCAACTCTTCTGGTCCTTGGTTTCCTCATCTATAAAATGAGAATGATGGCAATCAACAGTAAGTTACAGTGTACTTTAAAATAGCTAAAAGAGTGGAATTTGAATGTTCCTAACACAAAGAAATGTTAAATGCCTGAGGTGATGTATACTACAATTACCCTGATTTGATTAATTTGCATTATATGCCTATATCAAAACATCACATGTACCCTTTAAAGATATTTAACCATTATGTACTCATAATAATAGAAAATAAAAAATAACATGTACCCCCAAAATATTTACAACTATGATATATCAATAAAAGTACAAAAAATGTAAAAAATGAGGATAGCAGTAATATATACTAATATTAATAATACTGGTATATAATAATAATATTATTCACATGTATGACTTCCTGTGTCTAGCACATAATAAGCACAATGGAGGCCCAAATAGCACTTATTAGGTGTAATTATTATAATTAAGAGAGAAGAGAAAGTAAGTTAAAATAGAGAATTTGAATTGTTCATTTTTAATGTAGGGATTTCTGATTTTTAGAATTTATGTAATGAGTGTAGTTATTTAAAATTTCCTAATGTTGGTCCTTGAATGCTTGTCAAAACTGACCTAATTTCCACATAAGTTTCCCATTACTTCATTGTGTTTCCTTTAGCCATCATATAGCTGCACTTCTTGACAAGTTCAAAGGTGCAAACTTTAAAAATTTTCTTTTCTTACAGTCCTAATTTGCCTGAATTAAACACATATATATACATACACATAGACATTAAATTATTATGTATAGTGTTAGAATTTATAGAAGGCTTTCACATTTATTTATTCAGAGCCCAGCTCCTTTTTCTCCCCTTTGTTATTGTCACCTTTAGCCAAGACGAAGATTACAAAAGTAGGCGTGGTCTGGTTTGGTATTTGCAGAGTTTTTGGGACTAGAGTTGAATATCATATTTGGACTTTGGGTCAGGAATTTTCTGTAAAATACGAATATGTAGAGATTTGAAAAAACTACGTAGGAGAAATCTCAATACCTTTGCATATATAAGTTATAACTACTCTTCCTTGAATTTCCAGGTTGCTATATGCCTGTATACTATATGTATTTTATCTTTATTTGAACTTGACCTTATATGTGATATATGGACTTAGATGTATAATATAGTTTGGTGAAATGAATAATTAGTGAAGTTATATACCCCAGCTTAAAAATAAGGAGGATCCTAACTTGACCTCATCATAACCAAAATTTTCCACTTGCTCAAATAGAATATTAAAGGGCAACAGAAGTAAATATATATGGCAATTAAACATGATAATTTGTGTTCCAAAACTATAAATTGTTAGAGGTTTATTATATTGTATAAAACTCTAAATTAAAATGTTCTTCCATATATATATATATATATATATATATATATATATTTTCATGGGTGCAAGAACCAGTATATTTTTGTATTGGCATGGATATGGCTATTCCTTTGTCAAATATTATCTCTTTGAGTATCATTGCTTTGTCAAATGAAAAAATACTATGATATACTTAACTCATGAAGATGTTGAAATTCTATTTTACTGTGTTTTCAATAAAATGTATTGTGTTTTAGAACACAGACAACTTAAGAAAAAAAAGCACAAGTCATTTTTCCTTTTCATTAACAAATTGGTACGGAATCAAGGAAGCCAATATATCATATTCTTAAAAAGGACATGTGTTCAAAAACCACCATTATTTATTTATTTATGTATGTATGTATGTATGTATGTATGTATGTATGTATGTATTTTGAGACAAAGTCTCACTTTGATGCCCTGGCTAGAGTGAGTGCCGTGGCATCAGCCTAGCTCACAGCAACCTCACACTCCTGGGCTCAAGAGATCCTCCTGCCTCAGCCTCCTGAGTAGCTGGGACTACAGGCATGCGCCACCATGCCCAGCTAATTTTTTCTGTATATTTTTAGTTGTCCAATTAATTTCTTTCTATTTTTGATAGAGACGGGGTCTCGCTCTTGCTCAGGCTGGTCTCGAACTCCTGAGCTCAAGCAGTCCGCCCGCCTTGACCTCCCAGAGTGCTAAGATTACAGGCGTGAGCCACCGTGCCTGACACCATTGATTATTTTTAATATATCATTTATAGAAGGACAGATGGTGGGATTATAGCTGTAAGCAATGAAATACAAAAATCACCTAGCCTGATGGTTTTTGGTAGGCAATTTGCATGATCAAATTAAGTTGGAAAAAATAGGAGACTTAATTCTATAGAAGACATTATTGGTAGTTTTATTTTCCTTGTGATCTCCTGTGTTTCTTATCTGTCATGATTGCATAGCACCCCTCATATTATTCCTCTTCTCATTTTCTCTCCTATTCAGTCACTCCAGTATTCTGAGGATGATTTTTTTAAAGATTTAAAACTATATTCTGGTACTGAAAACCCACTTATGTTAAAGAATTCATATGAATTAAAAGGTGTGTTGGATCAAAGGATAAAATAATTTATTAAGAAGCATTGTAGAAGTGAATAATGTCCTAATAAAGAGTTTTAGATTTCATTTCCATATCCAAGAATTTAGTTAAGCATATCTTAATTTACTTCTCTAATTAATACCTACTTTAGAAGTTAAGTAGCAGAGAAAACTGGAAATTTAACCTACATTTTACCATTTGTAAGAGAGGTACAATATTCTATACCAGTTGTAATCATGCATGACTTTAATCAGATATTTGGAGACCTATTTCAATTGCCTGCAGTGTTAGCTATTCAAACTCAAAATATTCTGTAAGATTCCCTTATAACTTGAGAACCAGATGACTCATTTCCCTTAGACAGCTCAGCTTGTGCAATTTTAGCTGTGGAGAATGAGCTGTCCATTACTCTTTATCACCATTCTCTGCTGAATGCATTTGCTCTTTCTTCCTTTCCATTGCTTGTGTTTATCTAATTTGGATTATTAGCATGCCATAATGGTCTATAATTTTTTCCTCTCAGTCATTTACTTCACAGGCAGGAAATCTCTTAATCCTCCTGAGGACAACAACAACATGTGATATTTTGTTTTTGTTAAAAGAAAGTCACAAAATTAAAAGTTTGGAAGAGACTCGTGTCTTTAGGAAAAGCTCTATTCAAACATTGCTGAGGAATATTTGCCAATATTTTTTCCTGTAAATATGCAGAAAAGCAAATAGGACTGATCTTGGCATGGCAGTCTTTAAATCATGAAGTTTGTTCCTTTAATCCGTAATATTATTTTTAGAGTGCTTTGAAAATTATGAAAAATAATTCAATTCTTATTTGTGGAGTGCTTAGAATGTCGTGTGGGTCTTGGGACCAACCTCCTAAGATTCAGATATTGCTCTGTTAGTTTCTACTAAGGAAACCTTAGGCAAGTCCTTAACCTCTGTGCTTCTGTTTCCTCATCTGGAAAAAAAAAAAAAAAAGAATATAGTAATGACTCTCTCATAGGGCTGTTGTACTGTTTAGAAGAATTAAGACGTATAAAGCAATTTGATCAATGTCCAGTACATAGTAAGAACCTGTTAAGAGTTAGCTTTTAAAGTTAGCTTTAAAGTTAGCTTTTACACTTTTTAAAGTGTAGAGAATTTAGGAAATATGTATTGACAGAACAGAAAAGTATAGTCGCTTCATGATAGTTATCCCACAAATGAATTACTAACATTTTGAGGTATGTTATTTCAATCTTATTTTATGAGTCTATATTTTTATTAAAAATGAGATTATAGCCTGTATTTTAGTGTACAAGTTAATTTTGTTCACTTAAAATAATAACACACATTTTATGTGCTATCACACACCATGCTACATATTGTTTAAATGACTTTAGTATCACAATAGTATGATAATTTAGTTATCTAGTGCACTAGAGCTGAACATTACATTTTCATACAGAGATTTTTGTTTTTGGTTTTTTGCTGTCATAAGCAAAGCCTCAGTATTATCGTAATGGCCATCATTTCACAGATTTAAGATTATTTCCTTAAGATATATAAAATTTTTATTTCTAATATCTAACCTTCAGTTATTAATTATAATTCAAAGCAAAGTAAAATTGGTCCCATTTCAAATGTTTGGAAATATATGATTTCTAATCTCTTTATTATACATAGAAAAAAAGTCCTTAATCTTTTCTCATTGTTTTTGTCTGAAAACCTTTTGTTCTTTATTTGAGTTTCCCCAAAACAAACATATTATTCAAGATGCTAACTTATGGTGCTATACAGAGGGAGATTCTACTTACCCTAAATTATACAACATGGCTGTTCTTTTATAGCTATAAACAATATCACTGATTCATAATTAATTAAAAATAATTGTATAGTCATTTCATATATTCATAGATTTATATTAGTATTTTAAAAATAGGCACTTTAAACATGGATTATATAATTCATATGTGTATGTTAAATGTTCATATAATAATGGTACTTGATATTTACATGCTATGTACACATAAAAGAAAACTTTTTAGTATATCTGCTTCCCTAATAACATAAAATATAATTGCATATCACAGTCCAAACTCCTGATCCCTCTACAGTAACAGTTTTCACATCCTCTGAAAGGATGAATTGTCTTGGACTTAGTTTACTTTATTCCGTATAATGTTTTTGGAGAACAATCACTTAAAATATTTTTAAACAGAAATATATTTTCTCATTATTGATTAGAGAAGTGTGTTAAAGGTTTTCATTGATATTGAAAATTTTAAATATTTTAAATGCTAAATTTTCTTCTCAATTTCCTCTTATTATATTTGCTTTGTAGATTTTATCAATATAAAACAATCTTGTGTTTTTCATTTACCTGACCCATCCTTGTATTTTTAAATTCTGCCATTTGATATAGAGATATATCTTGTATATAGGAGAATGGGCCTTTATTTTTGATTCTGAGAATTTTTTTAATAGAAAAGTTTAACCATTGTACATTTATGTTTAACTCATGTATTTGGACTTGCATTCAAATGCTGTTTTAGCCCCACAACCCACCCTGCCTCATCTATAGTATTTCTTTTTTTCTTTCTTTTTTGTTGCTGAAATTTCCAATTTTTCTCTTGATTGTTGTGATATATTATATTTTCTATGTTCTATAAGTGATTAATATTAAATTTTAAACATAATTGAGTTAATTGACTTCTCTACTACAGTCAATAAATATGAAAACCAATAAATGGAGTCAGGCTCTATTGAGTCCCTTCATTTAAGCTGATAAATTTAGCATGCTTTTATTTCCTGGCTATCCATACCTTCTGTTATTTTGTTAGAATAATCTTGTGTTTTAAACCTGTTTTACTTTTTATTTATTTATTTTGGAACTATGAAACCTTTCTTTTAAGAATAACTTAAAATATTTTCACTAAGCTTCATAGGTATGTTGAAGACAATCATATTATCATTTACTTAAGTTTCTAACACATTCCTCATTTTTCTCCATGTTTAATATTACATCTTGATCGTACTCGAGAAATAAAATCAATGGAGGGAGTTCTTGTTTGAATAATTATTTGAGTTTTTTTTAACAGAGATTGGATTCTTAGTTTTCATCAGTCTCTGTATTCCAAAAGTATTTTGTTGTTCCTGGGAGGAAAGATTTATTTTGAGGAAAAATGTAAAATTCCATGTCAAACTTGTTGAATGACATAGTCCAGTTCTAAATTCATACCAGTCAGCTAGAAATATACAACTAATGAACAAGGTGAACATTTTATGGGGGAAGGGCACACCTCCAGTCTAGCTTGGGTGAGATAAAAACATAACATGTAACCAAAAATGTTTGTACTCCCATAATATCCTGAAATAAAAAAAAAAAGAAATATAAAACTGATTTTTAGGTGAGAGTTCTGAATTAAGTTTTCTTTAAGAGTGAATAGCTAAAAATGATAGCTGTCCCCTTTAATGTTCCTTATTTAATCCCACAAACTGAAAGTGCTGTTATTTAGAAATGTACACTTTTTGATGACTATTTCTGTTATAGAAACTTATGATGAACTAATATTTTAAGAAGTTATAAAATTACTGACAAAAGAATGGTGATTAAAAAATAGAATGGAAAGTATAATGAGATGTTTTTTCCTGTGCTTTCAAGACAATGATGCTAAATAACTATTTCCCTGTAAAGATTTCATGTTTTAATTTGAATAAATACAAACTCTTTATCACGTTTGAGTAAGAAAAACAGTTTCTTCTCTATACTCACACCAATCTCAATATTTCACTTCTGACATCAGATATTTATGGTTTTTCCATAAAGCAATTCTCTATCATTTCTCTAAATTCCACCAAGCAATTCTCCAGTTCTGTGAGATCATCAACTAGGTGTCCTGCAACTTACTTCAATTCTGATACAATCTATCCGGAGTTAGCATCAGATCCTACAGGGCTCAGTCTCACAAGGTTGCCCCTACTTCGGAAGCCAATCACAAGACCAAGTTGTCACTTGTGTCTCTGACAGCAGGGCTATAAATCAGATGTTCCAGCAATACTACCCTTGATTTCAATCATTTGTTAGAATGGCTCACAGAACTCAAGAAAAGAGTTTACTTATTAGACCACAGGTTTATTATAAAAGGATACAACATAGGAATAGCCAGATTGAAGAGATGCATAGGACAAGGTACCGTGAAAATGTCATGGACCTTTCATGCCCTCTCTGGTTATACCACCCTCCCAGCACCTCCATATGTTAACTCACCTGGAAGCTCTCATTGGTCTTTCTCGATTAACCTCGAGCTCCCTTCTCTCCTTAGGTTTGGGGGGTCGGCCTGAACGTTCCTATCTTCTAATCCTATGGTTGATCCCCCCGGCAACCAGTCCACATTCTGGAGGCTGTACAGGAGCCTCCAGGCATCAGTCATCTTATTAGGATATAAAAAGACACTATCAATTCTGAGATCCTAAGATTTATAGGAGCTATGTGCCCGGAAATAAAGATGAAGACCAAAATATATATTTCTTCTTATATAACCATGTCACAATGGTTTATCAAAAGTCTGTATCCTCTGAACCCTGTCTACTCTTCTACCTTATTTTCGACCCTTATGTACCTTATTTTTCCCTCTTTAGACACTCTTACTTTCTTAATTTCCAAGTTCATAGCCATCTTAGGATCTTTGCATTTCCTTTCCCTTTATCATCACCGTGGCCATGCTGTTTGTACTAGATCCTCATTTACCTCACTATCACATTACTCTCCTTTCTTTTCCCATAGTGTGTAACACTTTATGAAGCTATCATACATTGTTAAATGTAGACATTTGAATTATATTTGTTTATCATATTTTAAATCAGATATTATAAATATATATTTGTATCATCTCTCACCCCTCCATTGAAGTGTAAGCTTACGAGGGCAGAGGGTTAGAATATTTAGAAAAAACTCTAAAAGTACTTGAAATTCTTTTGTAGTAAATCCATACAAATAAAATTCTTGCAAATGATTTATGTATATATAAATAATTATGGAGTGTTACTCTATTTTAGAGTATTGCTCACTCAGTTAATGAACATCTAACTTCTTAAGCAAAGAAACATGGCTATCATTTAATCTAGTTATTACACCAAATAAGCTCAATATGATTGTATGCTGTGAATAAGTGTTAAAGAAAATCAAGTTTATATTTCCAACTTGGCCAGGGAAGTAAAAGTTCTCCCATATTCAATATTGTAATGTTCACTGGGGATTGTTTAGAAGGCTGCCCAGACAATGGATTGGGGCCAGACAACAGAATTATTCAAAGCCATCATATAATGCCATATAGACATTTTTGACCCTGTTTTGTTTTGTCTTAAAATTGTGTCTAGTTTACATGCAATCAAATTATGATAAGGAAAATTATGATAAAATTGTACTGAATATACTGAAGGGAAGCCATATTATTTTCTGTGAGGTAAAATAGCCTCTGCTACCAAATCTGAATGTTCTAGTGAGTTGGAGTGTCATTTTAATTCCTAAGAACAACCAGATTGGGAGGACTTATTGCTATAGTGAGAAGCTGTAAAACAATATTTTGTTGATTATGTTCAAAATTGGTTAAATACATAGGATAAGTTGTCCAGTTTTAAGCTTCATTAATAAGAAGGACGTTCAGAACCTGAAGAGGATTTCTGAGATAGGTACCTGTATAAATTGAGACTTAAAAACAAATCAGAATGATGAAGCAAGGCTAAAGGATTGGATTGTTCAGGCTTGAGACTAGAAGAGTGGGGAGTTAATAACAGTCTTTAAGGATGAAGAGTTCTTATAAGAGAAAGAGGACAAGCTGTTTTCCATCTCCAGTGAGTACAGAACAAGAGGATAGGATTTAACAAATATTTATTGAGCATCTCCACTGAGTGCAGGACAAGAGGATGGGAAACATAAGGGCTTTAAATTAGAACTAAAGAATATTTTAAGATGAAGATTTTAATTCCTTGAAAGGTTGTGAATTTTGTTTTTTGGAAGTCTTTTAAGCAATATAGATTTTCTCTTCAAACTCTATTGACAGGTAGTAGTGTCAATTCACTTTAGCAAACATTCATTGCATTCTTAAGGCCCCTTTCAATGATTTCAGCAATCTGTCAGTGAATAGAGTGCTGAGAAGATCTTTGTGGAACTAGCTAATACTTAAGCTCTTTAAAATAATAATAACCATCATGATGTTAATTATAATAATTTGATGAAATCAGTAAAAGAGTAAAAGTGAAAGATATTAATTGAATTTAGTAGGGACTCATTATGCACCAGAACTTCTTACATGAATTGTAGAAAGCATTAAAATACTTGGACTATTCAAATATATATTATAGCAATATGTTGTGATAGAAATAAATAAATAATATATTATTGAGAGAGAAAATCATCTTGAATTGCAGCCTAGTATGATGTTCTTTTAACAAGTCCATTTGAAAATTAAGCTCTAGAGGGAATTTTTCCTCTTTGTACTTTAACATATGCATTGACAATTTAATTTGATTATACTTGTTATACTATTAATGATTGCAGGCAACATTTAATTATTCTAACAAGGATGACAAGATAGCTATTTAGTTTATCAAGTTGAATTATTTAATATGTTTAATAAAATACTACTTTATTACTTTATGTATTACTAATGGTCATTAAAGATAAAATTAAGATATGCTTATCATCTTCCCCAGTGAAGCTAGTCAGGCTTTTTTAATCAGGTTCTTTTTTTATCAATAAGACATTGCTTATCAAATTTTCCAGTGAAATTCTTTTATTAATGGTTTAAGAAAAAAAAAAGAGCTACTGCATACTAGAGAAGGTCTGGGCCTTTAGCCACAAGAAAAAATGTCCATGAAGTCTTTCCTTTGTTTAATTTTTATATTCATTTAAATTTTGTATTCTACATATAATATGGTTTTTAGTATTCATTGAACACCTAGTATGGGTCTGGCACTGTTTAAAGCTCTGGAGATGCAGTAGTGAACAAAATAGAAGAAAATTTTTACTCTTGTGGAGACTGTATTCTAGTTTGTTAAAATTAATAACAAACAAATAAGTATAATATGTAGTATACCAGACTAGTGTAAGATTTGTTAATTTTGACATTAAAATGATATTTGAATTTTCTATGCCCAGGAACAAACATTTTTTTTTTTTTTCCTGCTGTGTATTTTGAGTAATTGGTGGGATGCTGTTTCAATGGTCCTATCAGGTTCAGGAAACTAGTTTGAATTAAGTACTTATGTCACATATTCATTTCAGCAAAGAGGTGATTATCATTCTTTAGCTGTCACAGCCTTGAAGATTGCATACAGTCATGAGGGGAAAGATGCATCAGTTTTTTTTTTCCCACTGCTTTTAAAGTACACCAAGATAATCACTTGTAAAAAAATACCCAGAATCGAGTCAAAGAAGCAGTCAGTGCAATATTTTCAGGCTGTGTTGGTGGAAATTCTGATAAGTATATTTTCTGATGACAAGTTAAGCCACTTGTAGATTATGATGGGATGAAAGGGTCACTAATCTTTTGGTCAATCTTCTCTTGTCTCTGTGATAATCTCATAAAAAGGTTGGTTCATGGAATAATTATGACTGATAATGCCATTAATTTTAAAACTGATACTGTAATTTTCATCACATGTAATTTATCTGAGCCTTGCAATCTACATAATCCACTGTCTTCATTCAATTTTCAAATTTCATTTTCATTACAGCATTTTGGTCATGTACCATAAATATACTATTTTTCTTTCTTTTTTTTGATGAATTATGCCCAAATTTGTAAGAATATTTAAAGAGGCCAAATTTGCAAATCTTTATGTTAGAGTGAGCAATGAATTTAAGTCACTTTATTTTTTTCATTTTTTAACCTCTAATAGAACATCATTTTTTCTTCATGAAAAAAAATTCTTGGACAAAACTTTCCTCCAGTGAAGGTCAGCAGAGCAAACTATTCGCATTCATGTCTATTTCATTAAAATTTACTAAAGATACAGTTACTGAAACTTCAAACTTTTTAAAAACTGGAATTCAAATGTTTTACCACTCAAATAAACCTGCTGAGAAAAAGGAGGCAAACACGTGGAGACAAAGCACAACTTGAAAGGGAGGCTGTTGCTCCTCGAATTCAGAAAGTGGCCTGGACCACCTGCAGGGAGATCCCCTTGTACTTTTGCCTTTTGTGGATTTTACATCACTTGTGCACATGACTCCATTCATTTTTCCAATTAATATAAACTTGCTTAATAATAATAAAAATAAATTAAAGGAAAAAAACTCACATCCCTACGGAAATTTTCTTCACTGATTATTTTAAATAAACTATTTGAGAAATGAGTATATCATCAAAAATAATGATGTCAAATGGTGAACATGGCAAAAAATAAGAAAAATTATTGATCATGCTTTCATCCCAGAAAATTATAGTATCTGGTTTAGATGTCATTCGAACATATTAAATTTTGTGGTTTATACATAAATAAATAACAACTCCATTTTCTGCTTGGATATTTCTTTTTGGGCCAAAGCAGGTTCAACCAAAATATTACAACATTGGGCTTAAAAATTTTACTCCTATTTCATTGAACCAGTGAGAGGTGTTCTCTTTTTGTTGTCACACATTTTAAAAAATACTTTATGATTTTCAATACTTTGTTTTTGTCTCAAATTACATATATTTTTAATTCAGGGTATTATGGGGTTACAAACATTTTAGTTACTAACTGATCAAATTATATTTTTAATGCTATAAAATTTCCTCTAAAAATCCACTTTAGCTTCATCTCATAGATTGTCATTTTTTAATTATTCTTAATATCCTTTAAAAGCAAATAACAAGCTAATGAGGAACATTTGTGTGGGAAAAATTACCTAAACAAATAAAAGGAAAATAGTTGTTTGGGAATGTATTTAACATAAATGACAAAGCATGTCAAAGGATGTGAATAGGTAGTATCTAAAGAGAAAATACAAATGGCCAATAAACACATGAAAAGATGCTCAATCTCACCAGTAGCCAGAGATTGTAAAATAGTTTTCAGTCTCAAGTTGGCAAACACCGAAGATTAATAATCTCCAGCACTGGCAAGTTTTCAGGCAACTGAGCACTTTCATGCATTTTTGATGGGTTGTGAATTGCTACAAATTTTTGGTGAATTATTTAGTAATGTATATTAAAATGATTTCTAAAAAGATCCTAACATTTCCATTATGAAGAATTTGTCCTATATAACAAAAGTCACCATCACACATATACAAGAATATATATTATAGCATTATTCATAATAGCAGAATGCTTGGGGAGAAAACTACATTTATATCATTGAGAAAAGTGTTCAATAAAATATTGAATTTTAATCAGTTTTTGGAATTTTAGAGATATATTTATTGACCTTGTAGTATGTCCATATATCCATATTCTGTAAAAAACAGTATTTGCCAACTGATTTTTTTGAAAGGTGGACCCCATTGAAAAACCACAACTACACACGTAAGCAAACATACAACACACACCGAAAAACTGCAGCATAAAACATATGTTTGTATGAGCATGGAAAACTCTATAGCAAGGTAGTAACTGATATTAAAATGGTAGCTCAGAGCAATAGAATTAGATGTTAGGGTTGGAGATAAGAAATTATTAATTGTAACATAACTTTGCCTGTTTTTTCATTTTTTTCAAAAGGACATATACTACTTTAATTGAACATCTAATTGATAAATAAAATTTGAAATTAAAAGTGTCCATCAATACATGAGTGGATTAATAAAATGTGGTATATGTATACCATGGAGTACTATTCAGCTTTAAGAAACAGTGGTGATATAGCACCTCTTGTATACTCCTGGATAGAGTTGGAAC
>CAUYSK010032995.1:0-11248 GCA_963575035.1 Avahi laniger
GGGGACGGGTATATGCATACACAAAGAGTACAATGTGCATCACGCAATGAGATGGACATATTTGAAACCTGGACTGAGGGGGGGAGGAAGAGCAAGGGCAACACACGTAACCTAAACATCTGTACCTTCATATTATGCTGAAATTAAAAACTAAATAAATAAATAAATAAAAAGGAGAGTGTGCTGACAGACACACAGAAAATCTTCCAGGGGGCAGACATAGGAACCAAAGAACAGAGTGGAGCAGAAGGGAAAAACTGGGTGAGAGCTTGATTCCCTGCCCATTTATTTTCCCTGACCACGGCTCAATCTGGGGAAAACCTCCATAGTTAGGGCCTTGGGGACCTTGATGCCTCTCTTCTCACCCTCATAGGAAAAAGATGGAGAAATTTCTATTAACTCTGTCCATGCTTTTGGGTTAACAGTGCTTCAAGATGCTTTATTTTATTTTATTTTGCATTTGCATGTGAGCTGATATGTACCTGCCTATCATATAATCCAGGTTTCAAACTCATGCCCCCTTTTAGTATAAAAGACTTTGGACAAGTTACTTAATCTCCATATAAAGGTGCTTATAGTAGTATCTAGCTCTTATGACTGTATATGGACTTACAAATTAAAAAGGGGAAAATGCTTGTGAAATGCTGTGTCTGTCAGCACAATTTTTCTTCTTTCCCTATGCCTTATACCCCAGATTCAGTGAGTGATGGTTGTTTGAGGGGGCTTTACTGAGACCAGATGAGGAGAAAGAGAGGACATGAGTGAAAAGCCTAGGGCTGTATTCCTAGGGCCCACAGACTGGCCCTTGGCAAAAATGCTGAACATAGTGTTGAATTAATAGTGTAGATGAATAAGGTGGGGCACCTGTTAAAGTGAAGGGGCGGGGAGGGCCAGAATCTGTGTTTGTAAGCTCTGCAGTCAATGTGTATCCCTCTATTTTTCACTGGGGGACCAACATACACATGAATGTAAGCAGAAAAAGTATAAAGCTGCAAAGTTGGTTAAAGCTATCACTGTTGGGGAACATGTGGAACACTAGGAACTATTTCCCACATCCCAGAACTCAGGCAGAAGAAGGACTTTTTCCTGCATATGCTTTCTCTTTATTCCATACACAATAGTGTTGAGTGCAGGTGGGATGATTACATAGAGTTTGGAAGAAGACATAACGTGAAAGGTACAAGGGATATTGTGTCCAAAGTGATAGGAAAGGAGGAAAAATGATGGTATATAGACTATAGAACATGAGGATGAGGCAGACATGACAATCATAGGTGCCAAGGGCCTTCTGGCAGGCATCTCAGGAAAGGAGGTGAAACATTGCACAGAGGATGAGGGCGTAGGAGACAGCAATGAGGATCACATCTATAATCACTGTCCTGATGGGAACACAAAAGCCATACCAGGAATCAATAGAGAAATTAGCACAGACAAGCTGGGTAACACCAAAGCGTGACATGTGTCCTGAAGAAGGGTAGATAATCCACAAGGAAAACACATGGGATGAAAACACAGAAACTTCACAAACAGATTCCCACAGAAATTGTGACAGTGGTTTGTGGATTAGACTATTGTTGCATCTCAAGGGTGAGCAGTTGGCCGCATAGCAGTCAAATGCCATAGCTAGCAGTATAGCTGAGTCCAGCACAAATGTGTAGTGCAGAAAGAATAACTGGGTGAGACAGCCAGGAAAACTGAGTTTTGGGGACCAAACCACAAGATGCTAAGTGTTTGGGGGACACATTTGGCAGACAATATGAGGTCAGTGATGGCCAGCATGGAAAGAAAAAAGAACATGTGTGCATGAAGACTATGTCCCACCGCAATGAGGTGGAGAAGGATATTATTGCCTACAATGGCCACGAGACAGATAAAACAGAAACGGGTGCTGATCCCAACGTGGTACTTCTCACATGCAGGGATGCCCAAAGGGATGGAGGGGCTGTATTGTACGTGGCCATTGAGAACTGTTGGATAGATTTTGTGTCCTAAAAACAAATTGTGTATAATGAACATGGGAAGATTGTATAGTAATTCTTCCTCTATCCCTTCCTCAGGTCTGGCGCTCCTCTTTCCTGTGATCCAAAAAAGGAACCTGTCATTGCTATTAAGAGCAATGCTCATCACTTTGAGAAAGATTCTCCAGACCCAATACTTCTGATTCTAATCACCCAATTATTCAGAAATCTTCTTTAAACTTCATAAAAGGCTATTTCCATTTTAATGACCCTAGGACAATGAAACTTTTTGCTGTATAGATGTGAGTATAGAGAAACATAGTCTAACTGCATGCAGGAATAGAAAGAAACTTTGAAAACTGGGTCACAACTGGGAAAATGAAATTATTAACAATTGCAGACTCCTAGTATGCACCAGGTTCTTATACAGTATTATGTTATCTAGAACAACCTTCTGAGATATGGTTTTTTATACCCCTCTTGCTTTCTTTATTTTTTTTAAAGAAACAGAAACTGGGAAGTAAAGTTATCTAAGATTTCACCTCTAGTAGTTGGCAGAGCCAAGATCATTAGATTCCACAGCCCCTGCTCTTTCATGCTGTCGTCCCACACCAGGTGACTGCCTGGGCACACTGTTAGATGCTAAGTATTTAGAAGAGGCTTGGAGGTGTAGAGAAGGATGTAAAGAAGCAGATCCCTGGAACTGCAATTTGTCCAGCACACACCAGGCTTACCCCAATCTAAATGGCCATTCTAACATCCTAGACACTGCACAGTGAACCTTAGGACTTGCAGACCAGAACATTCTCTTAAAATGTGATGTTTGATATCTCACCATGGAGAATGATATGAGAAAGCATATGAGGCTCCGTCTGAAGTCCACCCTTGGGAATTAATGAAGAAATCTTGGTTAAGAATTTGGAAAAAGTGGTTCACATGTGCTTGTTATAAATACAGAGGGAGCTTCCACTGGAAGAAAAATAGAATTTATGTTGTAAATCCTGGTTCATGATAAAAGTAAATGAGCAAACTTTATAACAAGAGCTAATATTTTTGGAAAATATGTAATGTACTACACAAATATAAACATATTTACATGAAATCAATTTTTAATTCTCTTAAAATTCCCATGAGA
This sequence comes from Avahi laniger, assembly GCA_963575035.1. Classification (NCBI taxonomy): domain Eukaryota; kingdom Metazoa; phylum Chordata; class Mammalia; order Primates; family Indriidae; genus Avahi; species Avahi laniger. Next base: position 3,094 of record CAUYSK010032995.1, read on the forward strand.
TAGATGATATATTATCCACATTTTAAAGATGCAGAAACTGGAGCAGAGAGAAGTAACTTTTCAAAAGCCACTCAGTGAGGAAATGGTAGAGCTGGGAATCAGAGCCAAGGAGTCTTTTCCTAGATGCCCAGGTATATAATGGAAATTGTCTATAGAGCCAATAGACTATGTGACAAATACTATACACATATGATATTTGTGTAACAAATGAAACAAAATTAAGTCATATAAAGAAAACATAAAGTATAGAACAAGTTAACATAAAATTAATCATATCCCTTAGGATTATAAATGTAGATTGCTGGAATTTCCCTATTTAAAAGTAGAGATATCCATGAAGTTTTTTATTTGATACATTTTTTATTTCAAAATATTAATCAAGTACAAATATTTTTGTTACGTAGATACCTTTTATCATGTGAAGGCTTTTAGTGTGCCCATCACCCAAATAGTGATTGTTGTACCCAATACGTAGTTTTCTACCCCTTCTTTTCTTTCCTCTTCCTCCCTTCTTGATTTCCAATGACCCTTACATCTGTTTGTGCCCATGTGTGCCCATCAGTTAGCTCCCAATTATTAGAGGCTGTATGTGGTGTTTGTTTTCTGTTCCTATGGGCAGCACCCTAGATGTGCTGAGACTGAGAGCAAGAAAGGGCTAGATCAGGAGAAGAGTTTGGAGAAGTAAACAAGGACCTGAGCCTTGTGATTCACAACTTGAGTCTTGTCCTACAGTCTAAGAGAGGGTGGGGCTGGGGGAAGTGTAATCAGCTCCATAAGCAAGAAAACTTTTTTTTTTTTTTTGCATAATGGAATCATTTATTCAGTCATGTGTGTACTGTGTGGTCCTGGGATCCTAAAGTTTGCTTCATCACCAGTAGAGAATTTGGCAAGAATCATGTCCATCAGGTTAGGCATGTACTGTCTAATAATGTTTTCTTTTTTAAATTTATTTCAGAATATTACAGGGGTACACATATTTTGGTTACATAATTTTATTTGTACAATTTCTGTCAAAGTTATAAGGGCACTATCTGCCCTTCACCCAGATAGTGTTCACTGTGCCTATTAGGTGTAATTTTACACATCCCTTCCCCTCCCCCCACCTGCTTGATTTCTGTTGAGCTTTACTTCCATATGGGCACATAAGTGTTAATTGATTAGTTTCAATTTAGTATTGAGTACATGCGGTGTTTGTTTTTCCATTCTTGTGATATTTCACTTGGAAGAATGATCTCTAGATCCATCCAAGTTGTTACAAAATATACTAGATCATCATTTTTTCATGGCTGAGTAGTACTCCATGGTATACACATACCACATTTTATTAATCCACTTTTGTATTGATGGGTACTTTGATTGTTCACACATTTTTGCAATTGTGAATTGTGCTGCTATAAGTATTCGAGTGCAAGTGTCTTGTTTATAAAATGTCTTCTTTTGCCTTTGGGTAAATACCTAGTAGTGGGATTGCTGGATCAAACGGTAGGTCTACTTTTACTTCTTTGAGGTGTCTCCATACTACTTTCCATAGAGGTTGTACTAGTTTTCAGTCCCACCGACATTGAATGAGTGTTCCTTTCTCTCTGCATCCGCACCAGTATCTGTTGTTTTTGGACATTTTGATAGGATCCATTCTCACTGGAGTTAGGTGATATATCATTGTGGTTTTTATTTGCATTTCTCTAATAATTAGAGATATTGAGCATATTTTTATGTGTTTTGGCCATTAGAATATCTTCATTGGAAAAGTTTCTGTTCGTGTCTTCTGCATACTTTTTAGTGGGGTTGTTTCTTTCTGATTTGCTTGAGTTCTTTGTGCATTCTGGGTATCAGCACTTTATTGGATATACAGCATGCAAGTACATTCTCCCATTCTCTAGGTTGTCTATTTCCTCAATTGATTATATTCTTGGTTGTGCAGAAGCTTTAAATTTTATCAGGTTCCATTTATTTATTTCTGTTGTTGCTGTGATTGCTTTTGGGGTCTTCTTCATAAATTCTTTGCCTAGGCCGATGTCTACAAGAGCTTTTCCAATGTTTTCTCCTAGAATTCTTATGGTTCCATGCCTTAAGATTAAGTGTGTTACCCATCAAGACTTGATTTTTGTGAGTGGTAAGAGGTGCAAATCCTGTTTCAGTCTTCTATATGTGGCTATCTAATTTTCCCAGCACCCTTTATTGAATAGCAATTCTTTTCCCCAGCGTATGTTTTTATCTGCTTTGTCAAAGATCAGATGGCAATATGAGGATGGTTTCATATCTGGGTTCTCTGTTCTGATCCATAGATCTATGTCTCTGTTTTTGCACCAGTTACCATGCTTTTTGGTTAGTATAGCCTTATTGTATAGATTGAAGTCTGATAAAGTGAGGCCTCCCTATTTGTTCTTATTATGTAATGTTACATTGGCTATTCAGGGTCTTTTCTGGTTCTATATGAAGCACAAAACTATTTTTTCTAGGTCTGTAAAGAATGAATTTGGTATTTTAATGGGGATTGCATGAAGTCTGTAGATCATTTTGGGTAGTACAGACATTTTAACAATGTTTATTGTGCAGATCCACGAACATGCTATGTTTTTCCATCTGCTTACAACCTCTGCATTTTCTTTTCTCAGTGTTTCATAGTTTTCCCTGTAGAGGTCTTTCATCTCCTTAGTTAAGTCTATTCCTAGGTATTTTATTTTCTTTGTTGCTATTGTGAAAGGTAATTCATCTTTGATTTGATTTTCAGCTTAACTGTAGTTGGCGTATACAAAAGCTACTATTTGTGTACATTGATTTTGAAAACTGAGACTTTACTGAATTTATTTATCAACCCTGGGAGTCTCTTGGTTGAATCCTTAGGGTTTTCTAGATATAAGATAATTCTGTCAGCAAAGAGCAATAGGTTGACCTCTTCATTCCTCATTTGGATACACTTGATTTCCTTCTTTTGTATGATTGTTTGGACTAGGACTTACAGCACTATATTGAACAGAAGCGGTGATAGTGGGCAACCTTGTCTGGTACCTCTTTTAAGTAGGAACACTTTCAGTTTTTCACTATGATGTTGGCTGTGGATTTGTCATTTATGGTTTAATAATTTTGAGGTACATCACACCTATGCCTATGTTGTCAAGGGTTCTTATCATAAAAGTGTACTGAATTTTGTTAATTGCTTTTCCAGCACCTATTGAGAGGATCATATGGTCTTTGTTTTTCTTCTATTGATGTGGTGAATTACATTGATATATTTGTGTACGTTGAACCATCCTTGCACCTCTGGGATAAAATCCACTTGGTCGTGGTGAATTATTTTTTTCACAGGCAGCTAAATTCGGTTTGCTAAGATTTTGTAGAGAATTTTTGCATCTATATTCATACGGGGTATTCTTCTGTAGTTTTCCTTTTTAGTTGTGTCCTTTTTTGGCTTTGGTATCAAGGTGATATTGGCTTCTTCGAATGGGTTGGGGAAGATTCCTTCCTTTTCAACATTATGGAATAATTTCTGAATATAGATACTTGTTCTTTTTCTGTAGGTCTCGTAAAATTCGGCTGTGAAAGCATATGGTCCAGGACTTTTTTTGTTGGAAAATTTTTTATTGATGCTTCAATTTCAGTGCTTTATATTGGTCTGCTCAGGAGTACTATTTCTTCCTGATTGAGTCTCAGGAGGTTTTTTTTAATAGTATTTTTTTTCATAGTTCTCTTATGCATAAAGTTTCCAAGCCAGTAAGATCTGTTGACCAGAACTTTGTAAGTTTCTGTTGCACTGATGCATTACCTATTGAGTTTTTTCTTGGAAATGGCAGAACCCTCTTGCAGCCATGAGATAACTACAAGGCCTTAGACCACCTATTTGTCCAGGGAAGACAAGATAAGCAACACCCTGTCACAAATTGTGCCCAAGGACCCACTGAACAGCCTATTCTCCACATCCCACCTGCATACAAGGCTGAAAAAATTACCAATATTAACCCCTAGGTCATTGTACTACTAAAATTGCCACCAGTTTTGGATTATGGGATGTATGTAATATCATGATTGCTTACTGTATTTGCATGACATGCACTCTGCCCCAAACATGTAATGATGCTCACTAGCCTCATGCAATATTCATTTCACCTCCAAATAAGCCCCTGACCTGTTAATTGGAGAGGCAGATTTAAGACAGTTCATTCTTCCTATCCCTCTGCCCCTCTTGATCCATCCTCCATAATAAATATGCTTTCTTCCTTGAAAATCCTTGTTGTCTTACTAATTGGTTTTCTGTACAGCAAGAAACAGAGAATGCCCCTTGTGGGTTGATTAACAAAAAGTTTTACTTGGTAGTGTGACAGAACTAAATTGACATGTTGAAATGTTCATTCTCACTATCATGTAGACTTGTTACAGGAATGAAATATGATATATTTGGAATTATGCTTCAGGGACAGCAAAATTAGTTGGAGAACTTCCAATGTGGTCCAGGCAGATATGATGAAGCACCACCAAAGGATACTGTAATGAATTTACTAACACTTCGTCCAGGGCTGGAACTAGAGTGAGGCCAGTGTGGTGCCTTGGGTTCAGTATTTAAGGAAGAAGACACTCACTTTCTGGGTTGTAAGCGCTTCCTTTAACATTTTGCCCTATGCACCTCTACGGAACTCATTGCTCAGTATACAATCAAGATGTTACTGCCAGTTAAGCAGAGAAAGAGTTAATTGTTTTCTTCACTCACTTGTTCCTTTCTGCAGTTTAGCTGGAGACACGGCCAGGCACCAAGTCCCAGAGGTCACTCCCTTGGGGCTTTCCAGGAGCAATAAATGCTCCCAGGGTCATTCCGCCTTCTGTGCAATAGAGAATCTCCCATCTGCGGTTGAAGGGATGGATGGAAGTGTGTGAGCTGAGATGCACAGGCAGCAGGTAGAACACTTTTGGTGTACTTAAACACAAACACGTAAGAGTTACTGTAACCACCTGGATTGCAAGAAACAATTCCTGTGTCTGTGGGCTGGCCAACTCTGCAAGAAGTAAAGTAAGTAACTTTATTTCAGAGTGTACTTTTTGGACTACCCTTTTCTAAGATTTCAATTCTCAGAATCTGCATTTCCCTCTTGGTTTCCTTCAGCAATTTCTCTCTGCCTTCAGCCTTCATGTGCACTTTCCCAGGAATAATGTCCACCTCTTTAACTTGCTCTCAGAGACTTTCCCAGTGACATTGTGCAGCTTTGATTATTTAATTATCGTATTCTCCTCATAGGAGAATACATGAACACCAGCATTCAGGAATTCCTGAATCATGCAGACATTTAAGAAGGTCTATTTTAAGAGAGTGCTCTAATCTTTTAACTCAAGGTAGGACTCTAGATCTGAGATGTTCCCAAGTAGATAGTGTGGGTAAGCAGAGGATAGGTTAGGGAAGACAGAGGTTCTGTGCATGCTTCTCAAGTCTCCTCTTCTGTCGATGGCTAGATCTTGTCTTTGACTTCTTGGCTGCCTGTCTATGAAGTCTGAGCTCACATGCATCGTTGCTTCCATTTTCAGAACTTGAGATGTCATATTAAAGATGTTATTTTGCCCAGTAAGTTGATATTTTTAAGTAAGGAAAATGCCTTGATTCTTAATTTTAAGAACTGTTAGGGAAATGTTTTAGTATGAAGCAAAAAAAGAATATATACTATTTTACATACATCCCTATTTTTTGGTAACTGTAACTCCCTAATCTTTTCCATGCCAATTAATGTCACCAACCAATATTTCAAGTGATAGTAATCGATACCAAACTTCCCAACATACTTTCAAAACTCAAAGGACAATTCCAGAGGCTTCATGAGTCTGAAGATAGTCCAACAGAAAACTAGATTACTAGTTACCTCAGAGAACATATGGGGTAACTCTGAAAAGTTTTGGGGATATGAATTAAACTACTTTTAATGAAAGTCTAAAATTTTCAGCATTTCGTTTAATAACAAAGTGAACTTCATGAAATTATTATCATATGTTTGACAATATCAAAATAATACTATAATTTTTCCACATAATCAAAAAATAGAAACTATTAATGGGACAGAAACCAAATCACCCATTAGTTCCTTGCACAGCTATAATAATAGTTACTATTGCAATGCTATATCTACTAAAGATCTTATCAATGCATATGTATCTATATATATTATTTCTATTGTTCAACAGTGACACTGTGCATAAGTGGTTTTTTCACTTCTTTTTTAAATTTAACAATAAATAGTAAAGATTAGATGATATTAATTTTGAAGTGAAAATAATTAATACTACCTTTTTGTATAAATCATCCTTTCCTCATATAAAATAACAATGTTTTCCTTTGATAATGAAAAAATTAATTTTCTTTTCAATAAAGATCATTAATTTGGAAGAGGAACCAAGATGGCAGATGAGAAAAGCCGCCAGTCACAGGGTCTCTGCAAAAGACACAAATTTTAGAAGAAAGAGAAAAAAAATAAATTAACATAAAAACATAGATCAGAAGAGGATCAGAAGGAAGGGTGCCTGAAACTACAGGAGACTCCACGGGAAGAAGTTGCAGAGGAGAACTGGAAGGAGAAAGGCCCCCAAGAGGCTTGAAGACCAACGACAAGGGTAGGTGGAGCAGATAACTTTCCCCTCCCTTGCATCTCGGATGGTTGGTGGGCTCCTGAGTGGTTGGAGAGACCTGCCAACACCAGCCCAGAGACAGCTGCCACCAGTGAGCAGTAGGCTGTTGTGGACACAGCCGGGCTCCCAGCTCCCTCGGAGCACCTCCACACTTGCAGACCCGAGCCTATCAGCAGATGCCATATTACTCCATTCTCTCCTTATGCTTCCCTACCCATGGGTTCCCAGAGAGATAATTTAGCCATGACACGGAGGCATCTTCAAGGAACAGAACCTTTCCTTTTGAGGCCCTACAGCAGATTGAGGGATACTCAGATTGTGAGCTCCCTATTCGCGAGCCCTCCCAGGTATTGCTTGCCTGGGGACTCCAGGAGAATGGGGTAAATTCCGAGGTGGAGTAAAATAGATCCAGGTTGGGCACTCTGTAGGTGATTCAAGATCAGCACCTCTCCCCCTGGCAGGGTGAGGGATTGATTTTCAGGGCCCAGGAGACAGGCCTGCAGACCAGACCCTGTACACCCAGGTGATGATGGCACTGCCCTAGGGCACAGAAGGGAGATCTGTGAAAGAGTCTACTGAGGAGTGTGTGCCTTCAGGGACAGATCAGTGTGTCTGAGCAGCAACCCTCCTCCCAAAAGAGGGCTGTGCATCCAGCTCACACTGGGATCCTGGGTAAAGAAACTCCCAGCCTATGTCACAGCCAGAGGAGATCCATTGGCCTGAGATCCTGCTTGCTGGCAGAGGCCTGTGAGAGGCCATGGAGAGGGGGAGGTTGGAGGGGAGCGAGACCGGCTCTGCAGTGCGGGATCTGGACAGCCCCGCCCCCCAAGCCCAGATTTTCAGCTCAGTGGAACCATTTCAGCCCCTCCCAGCAGCTTTGTATAGAAGCAAAGAACAGACTTTTGACACCTACTAACAGCAGTTGCAGAGCCTAAGGAAAGGTTTACCCAACCCAGCCGCACCCAGACTCACTCCTGGTCCTGCCTCCACTGAGGCGGAGAATAAGAACACACCTGGAAGTGCCTGGGCCCCACCCACCACTCCAAGCACAAGAGGGCCTCTCTAGAGCAACAAGAGCAAGATACAGGATCCAGAAAAAGCACTGCAGCTTGCTCCTCCCAGCAAGTGCCACCTACTGACAGGGAGGTCATCCTGCACACTCTTTTACTGCATCTACTGATTCATCATAAATGGTGTGGTCAAATCTCACCCACAAACACCATCTACTGGCTCAGAGACTAAATAGGGTGTGTCGTTATCCAAAAGAAAATCTAAAGGCAAGAAGGAACAACTGATCCAAATGGATAGGAACCAGCAAAAGAATTCTGGAAGTATGAAGACTCTAACAGAAAGCACACCCCCAAAGAGGAACAGTTTGGCACTGGCACAAAAATAGAGCCATTGATCAGTGGAACAGAACTGAGAACACAGATATAAAACCATCCTCATATAGCCACCTAATCTTTGACAAAGCAGACAAAAACATACACTGGGGAAAAGAATCCTTATTCAATAAATGGTGCTGGGAAAACTGGATAGCCACATGTAGAAGACTGAA